>CAIGRK010152618.1:0-21506 GCA_903798315.1 Fraxinus greggii
AACGAAAGAAATATAAGATAAATGACAACTTTAAATTTTAAACTATCTTAAAAGTAAAGGATATATTATGCAAAATCAAAGAATTCATTTCATTAAGGGTAATTATGTGTTTTAAACACATTAAGATCATTGAGGTAAATGATATAAAAAATTTAGCCAAAATGATAAATGACAACTTTAAATTGCCTAAATTGAAAATTGCCCCCTTTTGAGATACCAGAAAGAACTCCTTTCCAGAGAAACAAAAAATGGGGCTGATCAAGGCTTTCAAAAAAAAAAAAAAAAATCTCGAATTCAGGTTCTGCAAGCAAATCTACTGCAAATTCTAACTGGTCAAATTGTTACAAATTAAGATACATGGTAAAATCAGATAATCAATAACTAAATTAATTGTCATCTGCAAGGTTTCTCAAGATAACAACAAATACATGAAATTATTGTGTGCGTCTAGAATCTTCCAAAATGAACTACCAAAATGTTCTCTCATTTCAACCTGCAGAAGTTACATTAGCGGTTGATAGGAGTATGCATCCTTTCAACTATTCTATTTACAGCATCACGAGACATTACGAGTGTGTCATGCAGCAAGATGCTGTAAACGTTCAGACCCTGTCAATCAAAAACCAAAGGGATCAACAATTGTTGGATTAGCACATAGGATTCGATCAAATTAGGCATTGAAAGGAGAAAAATATGTTGATCAAGAAAATCAAGTAAATAGGTAGTGGAAGATTGATCACGTGATTCGAACATGTAACATGCTGATAAATGATAAAATATGCCACTGTCGCCAATCAGTGTGGAAGGACAATGTTTACAAGAGCAGTGATGAAAAGGCAAACACAGTAAGAACGGTTTTGAGTAAATAATGTCAGAAAAACCATGGATACACCATCACAAATATATTAAAATGAAATATTTAAGATTTTGCAATTTTTAATTGCTGAAAATGCAGGCACGATCTGGTTATATCATCTAAATTCGTAACTGAGGCCTCTCGTATTTACTGAAAATTATGATAAAATGCAGAGCATTTTAATTAATCCATCACATATTAATGGATTATCACACTACCACCATGAGTCAGGACAGTGTCAGACCCTCCGATTGCCACCAAGTGATGCAAGAATGGAAAGGGAAAGAAAAAAGAGCCAAGCCTACACACATGGGACATGGCCTACACGAATGAATTTTGGGACTTACAATCGAAGGCAGAACATTCACATAATGTAGATTTTGAGTAGCCAGCTTTAGCTTTTCATCAATTGGACCACCATCAACCATCAGAAGTTTCTTGGTATTCTCCATCTGACTGACATGATTCACAATGTTCTTTGTCTTGTGCGAAGGAAGCTCCAAATCCTCAAAAACCATAAGCTGTATATTTGACAGTCTTGATTAGATATAAGTTTGGAATAAAAATTTATCAACATCATTTACAAGAGAATACTTCATAATTATATAATAGATGGCGCAAGAACCTCTGGCCTCTCTTACAAGAGAAATTATGGAAATGGCCATATTGTAGAATACACAACAAGAGAATCCACCTAGGGAAAGAAATGTAGTGCCCGTCATCCAAAAAAAAAAAAAATGAAAAATTACACTAGCAAATCATATTTAGCCCATGTTTGGTTTAGATAAAAAATTAGATTTTTAATAGAGTTTGATAAAAGTTGAGGGAATATGTGGTTAAAAAGTTGTGGGTCCGTAAAATGTGTGGTTAAATTAAATATTGACTTTGACTTAGATGTAAATTTACTTCTGAACCAAACAAAGGCTTAATAGTACGAGTGACAGGCATAAAAATTTATGATTGTAAAAAGCTCATCATACTCAAGAAATTTCGCGTTGATACCTAGTGCAGAAATCATTCACATACATGAAAGCAATTTGTGCATGAAAGACCTCGTAGAGATGCTAAATGATTCATTGTGATTATCCAATTATAACATGCTTGCTACGTTATTGCATAGGAATGGACCAATAAATAAGATTTTAGTTTTTCTTTTTAGTTTTGTTCCTAAAGACTATCGAATACTATACAATCCTCCAACCAAACATGCCATAATGGTAAGGAAACCGGCAAAGGATGTTGGTAGGGGATGGGAAATTGGCGTTATTTAATTAAGTTGCTAACCTTGGAAGGAATTATTCTTAGGTTTTCTATTTAAGTTCAACAAAAATCTCTAACAGGACTGCAACAAAAGATTCATGGCAAGCCAGAAATCATGATGATGAACAAGAGGGCTACCACAAGTGTTCCCAATCATCTACAATTCTACATTTTGGTAAATATTATGCATGTTGTGAGGTGTCATCTATTGAGAATAAAACCTAATAAAAGGAGCTCCAGATATTATACAGAAGCTTCCCTGTATACGAGACCCACTTTTATGAGTTCAGCCATACACATCATTTCCAGATCTATAGCACGGCTTTGCAAGTATGCAATTAAAACTTTATAAACATATTGGCTCGATACAAGCATGATATAATAAAATTTAATGTCAATTTTATTTGTAATTTAACTTGTTGCCAATGGTACCGCAGAAACAAAACAAGTAGACAATTAATCTAAATTTTACGAAACTCGTGTCATAAGGCCAAGTAATAATCTCAAGTTTCAGTAAACAGGCAAAATGTATTCATTCCCAAAAAGAACCTATCACTTTAATGGACCAGACACCATCTTACTTGAATCACCCACATCCCAAGTGTATTATTGCAAGTGCATAATGCATAATTCATAAACCAGGAAGTTTATTGACATGAGTTACATTTGTTCGTTTCAATTTTTATTTTCTTTTAGATCCAGAGAGGGAGGATGACTTGCCTTCCCTTCTGCTGCACGGGCTGACAGGGCAATCTTCAGCCCCAGCCGCCGCACCTTCTTGTTCAGCTTGATGGCATGACTTCGTGGCTTTGGACCATGCATCACAGCACCACCTCTAAACTGTAGATCAATAACAAATCTATTAATATTTATTTTTAGCTTACAATGATAATAACATTAACCATTAGTTACATGCAAGACAGGACCTGAGGACCACGCAATGTTCCATGCCTTGCTCGACCAGTGCCCTTCTGCTTCCATGGTTTTCTCCCAGTCCCACTGACCTCACTAACAGTTTTTGTTGAATGGGTACCCTAAGGAACATTCAAGCAACACAACTCTCAGCTATAATAACATCCAAAAATTGGTGTAAAAAACATAACAGTGTGTCCTGATCCATGTGATCAGAAAGTAGAAAGCATGTCCTCATAGAACAAATTGATGGCTTCTATCAGGCTGTATCAAACAATGAAGACAAGACAAAAAGATTTAAAAAAGTAGACCCTATTTGAGCCACATTATTCTCCCAAGAAATCATTTTAAATGGTGTTTTGAAGGAAATATATGGTTAAAAAATAAGGAAAAGTTTTCAATTTGTATGCAATATTATTTTATTGAAAAATGTGTAGTTGAAAATAAGATAGAGAAAAATATATTTTACAAGAATGGGTATCAAACATGGTGGTAGTTTCCCAACCATACAAGTTAGAATGAATTTCACATTCCTCAACCAACCAGCTAAAAATGTCACACCTGCTGCCGTTTAGCAAGCTGCCATCTTACAACACGATGAATAATATCCTTCCTAATCGGTACATCAAAAACATCACCAGCCAATATCATAAACCCCTTATCTTCATTGTGAAAGTTTGTAACAGGAATCACCAAATCCTCATAGAGACCTAAGACATCAATACAAATAATCAGCAAGATTGTTTGAAAAATTTTATTACGGAACAAAAACCACATGTATTTTTTGAGGTATATAATATCAATATTCTTCTCGTCTTTCTTATTGTCAAGTAAAAAGTAAGGAATTACCATAACAAAGAAAGCTAAGAATAGTGGATAAGAAGGTAAACTGTCTAACTAACTTCGAAAAGGAAAATCAATTTACTCAGAAAATATATCATTAATACACAACAACAATAAATTGAAAAATAAATAAATTTGAAGGTAACAGCTAACCCTGCTTTCCTCACTTTTGCAATTGTCAGAAAGAAGGATTAAGATCCAATAATTAATTCACAAGGTGCAATAAAAATTTCATAAGCCACACAAGGTTTATAAAAAACTAAACTCGGTTATAAATGGGTTCATTGTTTTATTATGTTGGGTTAATTCTGACACTTAAATTTTTTTTAATTATTTTTTCTTTTTTCTAAACGTGACTTCCAGATGAAAGATCTTTTTTATTGGGCCATTCTTGTTCACATATTAAAAAAGTGGGCCCATCAATTCTATGACTAAATGATCCCACTAACCTACCACACGCCTCACAACTCTCCCCAGACACAAGAAGCTTCTTCCACAAGATTGAAGGAGGCAGCCGAAGGTTTTGAAACTCTGGCAGATTTTATTTTATTTTATTTTTTTTTTGCATTCCCACTAACCCACCACACACCTCACAACTCTCCCAAGACACAAGAAGCTTCTTCCACAAGATTGAAGGAGGCAACCGAAGGTTTTGAAACTCTGGCAGAGTTTATTTATTTATTTATTATTTTGTTTTTTGGCATTTCATCTCTCTCTCTCTCTCTGATTTTAATTTTAATTTTTTTTTATTTCTCAAGTTTTTCTTAATTTTGTATTATTTTATAATTTTTTGGTTTGTTGTGAAGCTTACACTTCAAGCCAACTCACAAAGGAAAAAAAGCCTCAGTCCCATTTCCGCCTTTTCAAACACTGGACAATAGTTGACGGGTGCAGGTATGTGTCTAAATAACAGGTTGCTCAAACCTTAAAATTTTAGATAATGGACTAGACATATCATCTTTCATTATGTCTACAACAAGACAATGTCTGAAACAATAAAAATATGTTAAAATGCATTTCCCAATATATGAAAAAGAATTATAGAACCAAATAAGTAACATTGATATACGCTTCAAATTGATGATCACTGTTACCAAGCATTCAATAACCTTCTCCAAAATGTCAAGAGCCTAACATGGGTACTTCATGCATTAAGTAAACTTTCGTACAATGTGATAAAAATGTTCTATTCTAGTACGACTGACCGTGCTCAATATGAAAATATATATTACTTAAGGACATGTGAAGAAAGCAAAGTTTCTCAATTATCAAATGGAGAAGTGCACAGAAGCACCAAGGCTCTTGGGGCATAAACGTGAATCGAGCGAACAACACTTCACTGAAGTGAAGCACCCATTGTACTTTTAAGTGAAACCTCAGATGCATTTATTCAGGAAAATTCAGAACTAGCATTACATATCAGTAAATTCTAGCAAGCATTGGTTAATCTTCCCACTAATTCGAGCAAAATCATCTGAAGTAATTGTACAGCAACCAATCCAATTGCAGCAACCAAATACTACAAAGTAGAACATGGCCAGGATTCATGTCAAAAAAGGACCAAAAAGTGCAAATTTAAATGTACACTGAACATTTTGCAGGCCAAGTTTATAGCACTTTACTAAAGGTCCTGTTATTCTGCACCAGAAAATGCCAAATTTTAACAACAATATATGGCATGTTGATGGTATGCACTAAAGGCCAAGAAATGTGTGCTGACAGAAATCATTAAGCTTGCCTGGAAATCTATTATTATATTAAAAACCTCTACTGGAATAGAGCTGGTATTCTCCTTTTGCCTTGTTCCATCTACAACTATTTTATTACACTCTGGTACAAGAGGAAAAACCAAGATCTCATTTTCCAGAAACTGAAAGACCTTTTTACTAATATCAAGGCGTTTAATCGACTAAGGTGTCATCAAGAACACCATAATACAAAATGCAATTGACAATAATACATACCTGCATGATGTAAAAGGACAGCAACTTAAGTACAGAAAATTTACCGTCACGAATATAACTAACATTTAACAGCAGATCAAAAAATTAAGTCTTCGTACCTATTTTCCGATCTGGAGGAGTCAAAACACGCTTTCTGGACAACAAATCGGAGGGAAATGCATTTTCACTTGAATCCGGGGTCAAAATGGTAGTAAAATACTTTTTCCATGTATCAAAAGATGACTGTGCACATAAAATTTTAATGAATTATTCAGAAATTTGACCCTAATGACAAAAAACACAGAACAAGGAATACAATAAACGTTAGTTGTATTTTGAACATAAGACATTTCAATCAAGAAACATATTCAATGCATGTACAGTATTTTTTAATTAAAATTTACCTTTCCAGGAACAGAAGATTGCAGTGAAGACAAAGTACCCGCAGAAACATGACCGTTCAAAGCTATTTCAAATTGCGGAAAAAATAAATACAATTAGAAATCAAGATAAAACTATACTCTGCTAAAACACAAAAACTTAATTATAAAATACCAAAAAAAAAAGGGTAGCTACAAGTCCTTATAATAAAAATCAAGCTCAGTCAAAAAATTAAAAATTAAAATCAAGCAATAAATAAGGATTTTTTCATGAGGAAAGAAAAGATAAAAAAATTACCGTACCATTAGAAATATAAAACGATCTAAGCGAGGAATAATCACAAGAACCAAAGGCACGAAAAAATCTTCTTGAAACTGACAACGCCATTGCAAATGCCACCAATATAATAATAGGTATCAAGACCCTAAGAGAAAAATACTCCGGCCAAAGTCAAATTGAAATCACATGCCCCCTTATTGGTTGAGCTTCTGAATATAAAAAAAAAAAGAAAAAGTAAAAGACAAATTTTGAGGTGAAAATCTGAGGTCTACATCTTCACGATTAAGCAATAACGTCGATTATACATTTCTGTGTGAGTGAGTGGACGGCGAAAGGAGATCAGCTTACCAAAAGAGAGGGATCGGAATCGGGAAGAGAAAACGAGAAACTATTTTGCTGCAGGCGCTGAACGGAAACCCTTAAACCCTTTCCGTTGTCCATACGATTATATAGTTTAGTTTCATAAGTAGTCACTAAAGTTTGTGAAATATTATAAGTTAACCCTTAACAGGTATTTTGTTAGACTCATTTAGTCACTAAATTTAACTAACATTGCGCCATCGGTCCCTTTTTCAGAGAAGCAACCCAAGGCTCTTCCTAAGCCAAGTGACCAATGAACGTCAATTAATTTTAGTGATTAAATAAGGTAAAAAAATACTTTGAGAACAGCATAATGTTAATTAAATTTTTATGATAAGAGAAAAAGTACTTTAACGATCAACTTATGAAATTACGAGACGATCATCTCTTTTTTAAAAGTTATAATAAAAACCTCTCTTATTTGATTACCTATCGCAATAGGACTAGTGGTGTATTCATGTTTAAATTAACTCATTGAACTTTATAACGTCAATTATCATAATAAAATCAACATTATAAAGAGCGTGTCTAAGATGCTTAGACGCGAAGCGTGGACAAAACATCTGACCGAGGAGCGCTATTTTTTTTCTCTCCCAATATAATGTTTTATAATTTTAGATGTATAGCAAGTGTTATTTTAATAATTAAACGATTTTTAAATTAATTAGAATTTAAAAATAATATTAAAAAATGCTATGTCGAAACTTCGTCTCCACCTTACGCTTTTTTATAACTCCGCCTTACGTCTTACAACACTAAATAAAATAGTAACCCTAATTAAGGGTGTGCAAAACCTGACTGAACCTTCCAAAACCACCCAACCCATACCAACCCAATTGATTTGGGTCGACTTTTTTATTGTCTTACACGAGTTTGGTGGGTTGGCTGTGTGGCGGGTTGGATCGATTCGGATTGGTTTATGGATTAACTCATGAAAATCGAATAAATACGCCCAATCCAACCCGCCTAAAAAGTAAAATGAACCTAAAAAGTATGAGTAGATAGTTTAATTGTAATTACCTTGATACATTTTAGAAGAAGAGCTTATTGTCCTTCCTACAAGAAATGTAGTATAAGTTTTCTATATTATATTAAATACACTTTGCTCTTTGTAAGTTCGGCTAATGAAGATTGAATAAGATAATAGACAATTTTGTTTGTTTGTTTATTTATTTATTTATTTACTTACCATTTAACCTTGTCTGTCCGAATTTAGCATAATAAAAAAATGGATGATTTTAATTTTTATTGACAAGCCGTTCCAAATCGACCAACAAAACTCGACCGATACTTGATTGAGTTGGATTTCAACACTTATATGGTTGGTTCGAGTTAAATTTTAATCAAACCGATCAGGTTGACTTAAGTTTGAATTGAGGCAAAAATCGACCTATCTCATGCCAACCCCAAGTCCCTAATATTTCTTTTATTGTTCTTTTGTTTGTAACTTTAAATTCTAGCCAACTAAGTTAAGAAAAGTAATTCTTCTTTTATGTTTAATAAATAAAAAGAAAGGAAAAACACAAACAAACAAACATAGTAATGCTCCATGATAAGCATTATGCTCCTACTAAGAATGTTATGAAATCGTTGTTATTAAAGAAGTACAACTTAATACAGATAATATGAAATAGTATTGGTGTTGCTAAAAATCGCAACTCGAACTAGATCAGGACTTTATATAAATCAATATTTTAGAAGAATGTTAATCTCGAAATATAACTTTGTACAAGTTCCCATCCTGATAACATATTAACTTTATATTCCATTATTTTAGAAGATCTGGTGGATGTTTCGAATCACAATTTTGAACGAAACAATATACTTTTCTTCAAGCTAGATTCCAGAAACAAACTACTCAACCAGAAATATTTCATCACCAGCAGCAACCAAGCTCTACATGCCTCCAGTGGAGGAAAACTAATGCAATTGCATTGAAACACTGAACCACGGAAAGCACGACATTCAAATAAATTTACCATGTAACTATAATGATGCAAAGAGTGTCAACTCATTATTAGATACTGAACTCCATATCCATCAGATCAACTGATAAAAGGTGCACCTAAATCAAAGAGATGCGGAGAACCAAATCCACAAATACCAAGCTGCGCCATAATACAAACCAACAAAAGAATCCAAAAAATCATTCTGAAACCAAACTACAATCTGTCAAATTCAACTCTAAAATAAAATATGTTCCAGAAAACTCAACCCAACATTCTACTGCCTCGCTAACAAGAAGTTGATTCAAATTGGAAGGACCACATCTGCTTCATAAAGGCCAAAATACCTCATGAAGCAAGGTTGTCGTTGAGGGACAATGAAGCAAGTTGATCCACTGGACTATTAGCCTGTTGAACATTCCCCAGGACCTCCATAGCTTCGGCAACCTTTGCTTTCAAAGCATCTGGTGATTCAAGCAAGTGTAACACCTCTGTCTGGTCCATCTCCAGAAGCATGCCTGTAACTTTTGCGGCATGTTCATGCTCCAGTTGGTCAACAAGAGGATACAAATTCTCACCCAACATCTGCATTCCAACAAAAGAAATATTAGGAACATTATTATTAATAATGCCATGCCAGCTACAAATGTAAATTCATGTAGCAGAATGCTTACCGTCCTCTGTTGTTCAGGTGTTGCATTTGCCAGAGCGGAAGCCAGAGCTGTAATTGGCATAGGCTGTGGTATAGAGGCTTCTCGTGGAAGCATACCACCCATGTCATAAGGAGCAGAAAGCATGCCTCCGGCAACACCAGGCATTGGCGCTTCCTGCACATTTCGACTGGGAGGATATCGATACACCCGTCCCCCCCTTGGCAGCATCTGAAGGTGAAACATTAAGCAGCGTAATTTTATAGTACAAACACACAAAATTTTAAGAACATATACTGAATTTATGTATCAACTAACCTGCTGTGGCATCAACGGCAGAGGCTGCTGAGTCTGTTGCAAAGGACCTGCTCCTCTTCTACCAGGGCGTTGGCCCTGATGGACAGGTGGCACAAAGAAATTTGGCATTGGAGCTCCACCAGGACGCATTCCAGGTACAAGCTGCTGCTGGTAACCAAAACCAGCCTGACAATTTCAAGATGAAAATGAAATAGGTAACATTAAAAATTGAAGAGAAAAATGAATATAATCCACGTCATTCCACGCGGGCCTCGTATTAAGTATTGACAAGGTCAGTTCCTTTCATTTCTCACTCCACTGAAGTATACCATGATTGATATAATAATCTACTACACTATAGAACAGAAATTTTGATCACTGTTCAATAACTAAATAAATTACTTCACTACAGACACCTCAGCACCATTAATTCCCATATACATAGTATCAAACCCCGAAATCATAGCACCTCAGATTAAGAACAAGCCTTGAGATTTTTTAGTAGTCGATACAACACCATGTAACTTGCCAACAGAGAAGGTACCTAGCAAACAATTCTATTTACCATTTGTTCTACACAGAGCAAGGAGAGAGGGAGGCCAGAAGAGGAACGATAGTAGTAAAAATACTGGTGACCAGTGGATAAAATTAAACAGAAAAAGTTTAACGCAGAGAACAAAAATTACCTGAGGAATAATAGCAGGGGGAGCTTGCCCATAAAATAGTTGCTGCCCAATACCAGGTGCACCAGGAGGATAGATTGGCATACGAGGAGCAATTGATGGTGGCATTGCAACTGGCCTCATTTGGGAAAACTGTGCCTACAATTGGACCATAAAAATCACCTTTCGTGTACAACAGTACAAGCAAATGTCACACACTTGAAATGTTTATAGTGCTTAGAAGCAAAGCACCAAACAATCCCGAACATGAACCACCAAAAATGCACAGCATTGTAAAGCATGAAGTGACAGGAGAAATGCCTCAAAGAACTTTCACTTTAGCCCACAATTGCCTCTAATGAGAAAGGAGAGATGCATCTCACACTATATTACCTGTAACCTTGCCCTCCTCTCTTCTTTCCTCTGTGCAAAGGCTACATAGAGTGGCTTACTGATCACCATTTTCCCATTCATCTCAGAAAGCTAAAATATAAAAATAGATAAGATCTCAATCAATTTGTCTTAATAAAGATTACATGGAAACAAAAGTGTCACCTATGGTGTCAACTTACTGCTCGAGAAGCTTCTTCAGGAGTTGTGAATGCAACAAATCCAGATCCTCTGCTTACTCCACTAGGATCTCGCATAACCTGTAAACATCGAAAACAAAGAACATCAGAGAAGCTGAAAAAATACTGCTCCCATGAGTGGAAAGAGAAAAGAGAAGTAATCACAGAAATAATAAGCTTGATTCCAAAATCTTCAAGCACAAATCAATATACCTTGCATGACGCAATGGTACCAAACTCAGAAAACAGTTCCTTGAGTTTGTCATCATCTATGCTATCATCCAAATTCTTAACATATAAATTAACTCCTTGATATTTGTCAACAGCTTCCTTTGTGTTCTTCTCAAATCGACTTTTCAGTTCTTGTTCTCTCTCAGATTTTTTCTGAGCTTTCCCAACATACCACTCCTCATCACCAAATTTCTTACCATTTAGAGCTTCAACAGCTTGAGCGGCATCATCAGCATTCTCCATGTTGACAAAGCCAAAGCATTTTGACTTCCCATCAGCATCCCTCATCACTACAGCACTGGTAATTGCTCCATACTCACCAAAAATTTTCTTCAGATCATCATCTGTAGTTGATTCTGCAAGATTTTTCACGTAGATATTGTTGAATTTGATATTACTCTGAGTTGATTCTCTCTCCTGCTTACGGAGGAAATGCCCAACGTACACTTGCTTATCATTAATAAGCATGCCATTCAACTTGTCTATAGCATTTTGTGCAGAATCTTCATTATCAAATTGTACAAACCCATAGCCCTTCGATTGGCCAGTAGGATCTGTGGCTATTTTACAAGAAAGTATGTTCCCAAAGCTTGAAAAAGTATCATGTAGTGCTTTGTTATCAATTGATTTATCCAAATTCTGCGAGGAAATTTCAATAAATTTTTAAAACTACATAAAAATACAAGCACACAACTACCAATTGCGAAACAATAAATCATTTTTTTTAGAAAGATCTGAACACCTCTAACCTGAAGAATTCAGACCACATATACAGCTGCAACTGTGTGAAAACAACAACAAACAAATGCAACTTCTCCTGAACTACCAATTGCGATAGTACATAAGATGTTCTAGTACAAATACATGGTCAAAATAATGGCAGGTAGCAAGGTATATAATCCTCTGCCAAACATGGAGTCTAAAACAACCCTTAGCAGGTTCTTGGAAACACTGGAGATTATATAGATAAAAATCCACCTAAATGAATTCCCTGTAACCAACCTAATAGATCCGCTGGAATGAAATGATTGACTCAAAAGAATGATGTAATAAAAAAGAGGAGATATATCAAACCTCAGTGAAAGAAAATAACATGCTAATTCATAAAGCAACGAGCTTCCAATCAGTCAAAGTCAGATAAATCCAAAGCAGCAAAGCAGCTGAGCACATATACCTTTATAAATATGTTTGCAGCTCCACTTTTACGAATAGTGGGGTCTCGATGAGAAAACATTATTCGGATCGACTTGTTGTTCAAAGAAGTGAAGTTCAGCAATTCCATTGCCCTAGCCGCTATAATCAGGGAAAACAGGAGACATATCAGATATTGTGAAATTTAGCTTTTTCTCCTTTTATCCAGTAGGAAATACAAAGCACAAGGTTACGTGGCATCTTAGAGCAACAAGGACAAAACAAAGACATGTCTTCTACACCTTTGTCAATGCTATCAATTAAAGAAGTGTACAACCAAACTTAAATTAGAGAACCAGTATAATCTCAAGAATCGACTTAAATGCTCTCTTGTGTTTAAAAAGGTTAGATCAGGTTTCAAGGAGTTTTTCTGCCTCGAACCTAGCCAGGCTGTTACTAGTAGTATGGTGTAACACTCCACCTTAACCAATAAAACAATTTAAAAAGTATAAAATGCTAAATTACATACATAATAAGTCATATACCATCTAAAAATTTCTTAGTGAAACATTTTAACCAAATCAAAAGTCTAAATTGCAAATCAAAACATAAAATGCATCAATATTGTAATCGATAGTAAATTAAAAGGTCGTAATCACATAACATAACAACTAATCCACATATCAAATAAAAGGCAAACAACAAAAGAAACAACTAAACGATAATTTAAGGATTTTACTCGCTCTAACTTCAAGAAGAAAGAAAATTCAGGGAACCCAAAAAAACACTCCTTACATATTCTAGGCTAATAAAAAAAAAAATCCCAACAAGTCAAGGCCAACAACAAAGAGCGTAGAATGTGAACACGAAAGAGCACACACCACGGTCACCCAAATGTTTATGCCTTGAGGTGCGTGCCCAAGCTTAGACTTTGTACTCTTGATGAAGAACTCATGTGAGCTAAGCCTCAAGGTTTAGGCATTTCTAAAGCACTGAACTCCCACAAGTCAAAACAGCCCATAAATTTTAAAATCACCCATAAAATATACTCCTCTTTTCATCATATGAGCTCTCTCGACGGGGAAGAAGAAAACAAGTACTTTGATTGGGTAATAACAGTGACTGCCAAATATTTTCTTTATTTTTTCTTTTTCACTGTCATTTCTCTGTGGCTGGGAGCTGTGTAAAGGTTCAGATAATCATTGACTTCATATGTCTAAGCCAGCAAGCCTTGTTTAGTTGATATGCAATGGCACATACAAAATCGAACTGCTTGTGGTCACCTTGATAAAACTCAATCAAGCTAGAAGCAAGTATAAAAGACTAAACCGTGAGAAGCTTTTAATTGTTGTTTGTTTCAGCTAACAGAAAGGGTCTCACTTTACTCCTAGAACCAGAACCCAAGTGTTCAGCCAAAGAAGCTTGTCTTTTTTTCTAAAAAGCATTTGGCACAATATCAAATGGCATTACACTCCCGATTACATTATTCCACACGCATAATATGATCTGTCGTCCATTCGATGCATCGTGCTTTCTATCACTTCATATATCTAGTGTCATTTATTTCCTCACTCTCAAGGCGCCCAAACGCCCATTTTCTAAAACTCATTTTTCCTCAAACTCATTTTCAACCCCCACAATTCATGAAACCCACAACTTTTATCAACTTTCAACTAAATATTTCATTCACTTTTATCAAAATCTACTAAAAATCTAATTTTTTGCTAAACTAACAGGGGCTAAGTGAATATTCCAACCATACAAGTCCATGACGAACCATAAATGACACAAAAAGGAGGAGAATATGCTTAAGGCTCATGTTGCACCAAGCAATTATTTCAATTTTACCTTTCTAAAGTTATGACGAAAAATTATGAAAATAAACTCCAAGAAGGAAAATTTAGCCCATGGAAAAATTTGAACCAATTTTTACTCGCAGTCCAACAATAGTGTAAAAGATCATCAATTTCTAAGTCACAATAACACGATAAACTAATAATAAGCATCTACACAGCCAAAACCACTGCGTTTCACTATGGTCCTAGCTTGCAACTACATCAACATTCAAGTCGTCCAAAACTGACAAGAAACAAGTAGAAAAAAAAATCGAGGAATCGATGAAAGTAAACAAGGACTAACCATCCTGCGGGCTGCTATAGTTTACATAACCATACCCAAGGCTGCGCCGAGTGCTCAGGTCCCGACACACCCTAACAGAAACAACCTGACCAACCTGGTTGAACAGATCGTACAGCTGCGAGTCCGTAACACTGAAATCCAAATCCCCTACATACAAAGAAGTCGAGGGAAATTGGCTCGTCCCTCCACCTGGTGCTGCAGTGGCCGCGGGCAATCCGTTCGGTCCAACGGATGCGGCCAATACATTCTGATGCTGCATCTGCATCTGCGCCATTCCTCCTCAACAAGCAAATTTGATTTTTATTCCTTTTTTGATATTTTTCCCTCTCCTCTTTGTTATAAATAGCTGAAACCCTAGAGAGGTAAAACAGAAAAGAGTAAACAGAGAGAATTGAACTGGAGAATTTTTTTTATTTTGGTATAACGATGAGGAGAGGGAAGAGTAAAATAAAGATAGAAACTGGGGAGATCGAAATAGGTTTGGGGTGGGCAGGAACTGCACCGCAGTCGGAGAAGAAAGAAACTGTAGAGTTTATAAATGGAATGAAAAGTATTAAGAAACCCTAATTGGTGACGAAGATGACACGTGTAAATATGCACCAGCGTGTGACCACGTGGTCAGATGCCAAGAGCTACATGTGTATGAATCCACAGCGGTTGAAATGGCTAATATAATGTATTTTTGGAATAACCGTAAGAAAAAATTTGAATTTTTGTATAAAATCATTTTAATAAAAAAATGTATAATTAAAATAAATTGAAATGAGAACCTAACGGATAATAAAATGAGAAATGCTACACTTACAGTTATTAGAGGACTGTAAATTTTATCGCCCTCTCTAATTAATTAGTGGGGTCCATACTAATTAGAGAGGATGGTAAAATTTACATTCCTCTAATGACTGTACAGATGGAATTTTTGTAATAAAATTAGTTTGTTTCATTATTTAATTATCTTTCCATCCATCATTTTTGCCAAGACGCGGGGGCTGAGGGAGGGGACAGCCTTGCCTAGACGTCTTTCCTCCCTTTTTCTTTCCTATTTCATGTTCGAGAGCCCTCGAGCAGCGTTTTGTGAACCTCCCACGCAACATGGTGGGAGAAACTGTCGTATGAAAGGAAAGGGGTGGCCTAGAGGACATATAGCCATGTCACGATCTGAGTCGAATAGCGAGCTGAAACTCGAGTCCGAGCAAAAATGGTTCGAATTTTTTTTGTCCAAGCCGAGCCGAGCATACTCGGTTTTTTTTATTATTTTTTTTCATGCAGGCAGATGTCTTTTATTATTTTTTTTCTTCTTCTTCTTTTTGTTTTTTCTAATTTTTTTTAACGGGCTCGACTCGTAAAGGCTAGTCCCCGCTCAAGCCTTTGTCCCAAATGGGGCTCGGCCTGAGCCTCGAACCGGAAGCTCGAATCGAGCCAGGAGCAGCCCGAGCAGGCGAACGATTTTGTCATCCCAAGGACAAAATTAAGTTTCAATGGGGATTTGACACCTCTAGAATTATGATATTCTAAAATTATAATGAAGAGCTAAGATTTTACTGGGGCTACAATAAGAATTAGACAACAAATCTTAACTCATGCTAGAAAGTAAAACAAAGTTGTATGGAAGTACTAGAATAATGTGGTAAGTCAAACAAAAATGAATTTGGGCTGAAACCTAATCACAAAGGGACAGATGCAAGTCCAATCATACTAGTGCTTGCTAATTGGATTGTAGATCCAGTAACATGTCCAGATTATTGAGTACCTTACTAATTAAATTAACTTTATTGAAATGTTCCTAAAAATATCAAAACATTGTAGGGAAATACCAATCTCGATCTTAAGTGAGAGTATCGACATTGACTAATAATAGTTGATAGTTCGTTGTTTGCTCGTTACATAATGTGTCCATTTGATGTGACTCCTATGTTCATTTTTTGTAGAACTTTTAGAGAAATATACTTTAGTCAATTTTTTTTAAAAAAAATTCATCTAATCAAACAATTTAAAAAAAAAATTATTATTAAGAAGTAAATTGTTAATCTAATAAATAGTTATTAGCCTTTCAAAAGCTTTGTCAAACAGGATAATTTTGGATTTGTGTCCTCGAAAATATTTTTTTTTAACAAATACACCTATTTTTGTTGGTTTAAACAAGATTGGATTGCATTGCTTCACTTAGCAATATGCCAATATTACAATTTCAAATTCATAATTTGCCTATGTTTGATTTTGATAAAAGTAAGAGTTTTAATAAATTTTAATAAAAGTTAATGGAATGTATAGTTGAAAAGTTGTAGATCTCATAAAATGTATTAAATTAATGCTGGTTTTGACTTCAATTTTAATTCAATTTTGTAACTAAACCAAACATAGGCTATAGCTAGTGATTTGTGGGGTCAAAATTCCTAGAAATGCATTTCTTGATATTTCTCAATGTCTCGACTATTCACGAAATAGAAAAGCAGATGCTTCCTAAGGAAATCGAAGAATTTCTTAGGAATTTTGCCAAATTCGTTCGTTCTTTTTTCTTTGATAGATGGTCAAAACTTCATCTGAGTTCGAATCCTACTGAGAGGGTCACTAGAGATCAAAAATTGTTGAAGAAACAATCAGATCTGTCTTTTGTCGATCGGAAAAGTAGAGAAATTGTTAATACATTCATGAGAATTACATATTTACCAAATAATGTCTCAAATCATCTTATTTCATCAAATCCGAGGTGTGATAGGGTTTCAAAGGATGAACCGGATATGGACAGTTTCAATAAAATTTCGTTCTTGAACAAAAATTCATTTTTTGATTTATTTCATGCATACAAAACATTTAGAAATATAGCTCCTACTTGGTTTTTCAGTTAGAAAAATTAATTAAAATTTTAGATTAACTATTAATTTTAACTACATACCTAATGACATTTATAACTTTTCAAACGTACATTTCATCAACATTTATCAAAATCTTTTAAAAATCTAATTTTTATCTAAACCTAACATAGACACGATATTATGTCGCCTACTTGATACAATACTTTATCAAAGTCTTGCAAAAAATGTTTATTTATTAATTTGAACAGTTGCATGAAACTAATGGAAGACATTAACAAAATATGAAACTTAATTAATGTAAAAGATTGTTGTCAGTGCGTGGACTTGAGTGCCATGCTACTGAATAAAGAGTAACAGGATTCGACATTTTCCAAATGACAGACGACTTTAGTTTCATGTTAGAAATGGAATACAGATCAGAAATCAGCACATTGCAAAGAGATCGATACAAATTCCCTTGTTTCTTTTTTCTTTCTTCAATCCAAGAAAGAAAAACAAGCAAGAAATTGAAGTACACGAAAGTCGAACGTTTTCTAGAATTACTTTGCTCATCTGCCTTCTGGGTGCAAAGGGAAGAGTTTCAGGGTCCTATCTTCATCTTCTGTACAGTATCTCTTGTCCTCTTCTAGGCCTTCGAATGTCCATGTCCTGCATTTTCTCTTATGTGGACTGTCTTCGTCCTTCACATCGTCCCCCTAAAAGAATTTTCTTTGTTATTAATTTATCGAGTATTTTTCATAGAAATTTAGACAGGAAATTAAATTACCTTACTGTCAGATAGTAACAGAGAAGTGTTAAGTGTGGAAGAAGGTGGTGTTCTTGGGCTATGGCTATTAAGACCTAGGCTGTTGCGCTTTTGCTTCTGTCTCTCTCGGGCTTTGTGGTTCTGGAACCAGTAAAACACGTTTTTCCCTTCTATTTTGCCATACTTTCCTAACTGGGCAGTGATCTGCTCGATTTGTTGCGCGTTTGGAGTTCGCATTCCTCCTCTATACAACATTTCAAGTATCCCTATCTGTTCTTGGGTCGGATTCCACCTCGTCCCTCCAGGATGTGTCTCTACCTACATATATGATCATCAAAAGGTTAAATGGAATCAACTTTGAGAAATTGATCGTGTCTAGTCTTGCATACTACACATGACCTCAGAGATCGTAGCATTTGCATGGACAAGTAACTACCTGAGCCGAATCTTTCTTGTGATATTCCGATGATCCAATGATCGGACCACTTTCAGGTCTAATGAAGCTCTTGAGGTCGAAGATGGGGACAACACTGTCCGAGTTGGTGGTTATAGTGTTGGTGGCGAGTTGCTTTGGAGCAAGCGGGCGAAAGCGCTTACAGCCAAGTGTGAGGGAGGGTGGCTCGTGCATATGTTGCTCCCAGAATCCACGTGCAAACTGGTGAACCTTCATGCTGCCTTCAATTCCCATGGATGACATTTGATGCCTAATTAGAGTTGTGGTTATATAGAAGAAAGCTAAGGGATATAGAATTAGTGGGAAATGATCAGGTGGTGTCCAATATTAGCCAAGACCAAATGATGAGGTGAGGTTGACTTGAGATTTCCATGTTTGAAAAGAGAATTGAAAAGTTGTTTCTCTCTCTGGAGAGAATGATACGATGTGCAAATCTAGGCTAAAAACGAAAAATATATCCCTTCTAATTTTTTTCTTAAAAGTAATCCTCACTTTTTAAAAGTAAATACACTCAAAACTTTGTATATTCAAAATAGTATTAGATCACGTACTTCTCTTCTATAATCGAATGTGGATGCAATATCATAATAGGAGATAATTGTTTGTGTATGGTAGATGAAAGGTGTTTGCGGGTATTTGAAACCTAATTTGATACGGAATTGGCTGTCTGGCTCTTCTATTATCTTAACAACTGGGTAGATAAGGCGGTTGTTTACTCTTAGTCTATATATCTTCTTTTTTATCTAACAAAAGTATAAAGGTAATTGCCTAGACAACCATTCAAGAAATCTTACTCATGAGGCATCGAATTGAACTCGGGTACATTATTTATATAATTTATACTAAATTTTGTTCATTTCAACAATTTGCCACGCTGATAGTGTCTAGTGTAAATCAAGAGATCGTCGTAATTATAATTTATCCCAAAAAAAAAAAATTAAAATAGAAGCAACTTATTTTCGAAAAGCTACAAGTAATTGAGTATGTGCGTGTGGGTGTAAAAATGATGTACAAGCGTGTGGTGGGTGGTCTAATCGGTTATAATTTCTTGCTTTCATGATAAGGGATTAATGCTTTTCGGTGGCCTCTTTACTCAACTTTATCAATGTAAAGTGAAGAGAGGGAGAGAATGTAAAAAAGATTCCTCCAATCCCAATACTTGAAAATGCAAACTCTTTTACTTTTCAAGATACGGATATGAGAAGAATCGAATGCCGTCTCTTTCTGTTGAAAATTATAAAATTAATACTATGCTTTTCCATTTCAACTTAATAATATATGCAACTGTTTGCTTCAATTTCCCAAATAATATAAAACCACAAACGTGCTTTTGATCCCGTTTGTGCATCACAAAATTTTGCATGATTTCAGATACATGTGCGTGACATCCATGTTTGAAAATCTGAGATTGAAAAACTTTTTTCAAATATATTTGAATTACATTCCGAAAGTAATTTGTCTTGTTGAAATAGTATTAGAGACGGCATAATCAAAAAGTTCTTTTTATGAAAAACAGAAGTCCCGCTAAACAAATTCTCCATATGCTAAACATCAAGTATCTGTCAAATAAGAATAAAGTTATTTGTACAATCTTCGTTAACATCTTCATTGACAATCTATGTATTGTCAAGATTCGCGCTGTTGATTTAAAAAATAGTTTTTAAAATGGATGGTGTAGATTTTTATCAACTCGTTGTTGACAATCATGGTTATACATGTAGCATGGTTCGACAAATAAATTTGGCTGTATTGGAAAAAAGACAAGGATTGAGGTGGTGGTGATCACCTTTTCGGTACAAGATTCGGATAAATTGTCGTTGTTCTATGTTTGCCAAGACTAACATGTAAATAGAGGTACGATTTGTTAACAACACAGTCAAAATGCACACTGCAATTCCACTAGCTCAATCATTAAATACTTGACTGATTTCCTCCTCCAAAATGTGATGGAAAAACACTAGTTTAAATTGTGAAAATGTTGTTGACTTCGGCAAAAACTAGGTCGTCTATACTTGGAACAGTTGTAGATGCTTATAGTCCCGGTGCAAAGGACCTTTGACAAGTGTTATTACTTGGAGGCGATTTGGAGAATGGATTGGCTTCGCAATTGTGACGGTGTACACAAAAGTAGGGAGTGAATATTAAAACAAAACATATGATAATAAGAAGCATGTCGAGGGTGCACGGAATTTCAAGTGGGAGCTTTTCTTTATTTAGCTTCGAATCAATTAGATTGATTAACTTTATCATTGTGTCTTTCATTGACTAGATGTCACATTCTATGTATGCAATAGCTCTGGCGACCTCAATAGAGACTCCTGGCCCATGGCGATTTCGAATGTCAAGTTAGTATAGTGAGAATGGGATAATGAAATGAGAGAATGTGACAAAAGGAAAGAACATAGGGGGAAAAAAAAAAACACTAGTCCATATGGTTACACAGCTGGAAAAATAATCCAATTCAAAATAGAATTAATTTTTTCATGCATGAAGACCCCTTGTTTATAGGCTACCAATGGGTATGGACATAATTAATATTGATGGGAACAAGGAATTTGCTGGAGTGAGTGAGTCAAAAAAGAGATTTTTCAAGCATCTTGCTATGATTTTAGTATGCAGTTCCTTTTTTGTCAGCTCTATAGGGAGCCTAATAAAGGTCGGGGTCCTTGAGCTGTGACCATCGAGCTTATGTGCTCAGGCCCTCGGTCTTCAGCTCTCAAGCTTTGGCATTCAAGTATTTTGTTAATTTTAGAGTTAATCGCTTTGTGATTCAGGTATTATCAAATCAATCATTGTACTTCTACATCTGGGTTTGACACCCCCTCACGTGGGGGTCGTGCGTAAAAAAATACACAGACCCCCATGTGAGAGGGTGTCAACCTCGGATAAACAAGTAGCATAATGGATTACCAACTGTATATTTAAATGCTTATCACACCAAGATGTTGCTACAATTTTGTTAGGGTAAATCCGACCAAGGATTTCTCTCCTTGTACACAAGCAGAGCTTCCAGAATTTTACCGGATGCTAACACA
>CAIGRK010152783.1:0-17164 GCA_903798315.1 Fraxinus greggii
TTTTGAAATAGTGATTTTTTGAGAATGTATGGTTTGAAAATGAGAAAAAAATTTGGGTTTTGTTGTAAAAGTATTTTACGGAAGAATATGTAATTGAAAGTAAGTTTTGAAATGGCCAAAAAAAAAAAAAAAGGCTCAAACTGGGACGGACTTAATTTTGTGTAAAATATATTGATTGTAGGTAAAACTCCAAATTGGATAATATTCTTATGTAAAAGGTATTTTATAACTTAATTAGAATTGATTCGGAGCAAACTAAAGATTAATCAAAGGGCACATAATCAATTAGAAGAATTAATAAAGCATTCGGAAGAAATTTAATAGTGTTGTGGTTTAAATTTAACATTTAGAAAGTTTGAAGATTAAATTACAAACTTCCAGATACATCAGAAATATTACGATTGAGGGTGGGATGTGAAAGATTTTATAATAAAGATTCAAAGATGAATGACAAAAAAAATAAAAATAAAATAGGAGGAGATATTCATGAATCAAAATGAAATAAAGGATAACTCTTGTGCCTTGTGATCAGAGGCGGAGCAAGGATTGTGAAGTTAAATGCGCAAATTTCACAAACTTATAATTGTGGGGTAAATTGAAAACTATAATTTTTTATGTTTTTTGTACGAAATCTTTGATTTAAAATTTTAGTGTGGAGATAGCTAACTCCATTGCCCCATACTCGTGATCGCAAGGCAGAAGCAAGGGCTTAAAATTTAGAAGTAGAGAACAAAACATTTGGCATGTGCAATCACATAGATTTGTCCGGCAAGAAAATCTAGTTTCCTTGTTCGAATTAACTTGTATTCAGAGAGAAATTTGGGCAAGATTTTTTAACCTAGTTTTGGAGCCTATAAATACGCTTCTTCATCTACAATTAAAGAGGAGGGCTCTTGAGATATAAAATTCGTATTTCTTGCAAAGAAGAGAGAGCTTTTGATCTATAAAGCCATATATTCATTCAAGTTTTGAAAATGCTTTGTTACAAAACATGTCCATTCATACTTTTCATATATCTATGGCTTAGATTGAAGAAGAAGAAGAAGAAGCCATTGAAGACGTCCAAGACTTTCAAGATTTCTTTCCATCTTCTTTTCAAGTTTTAATTCCGAGTAATGTGTATCAATCCAAATTGTATTTTTGTCTTATTATGATATTGGGTTAGTTGTATAGATAGTAGGATAACATTGAATCCTACATTTTGAAGTTTTGATATTCAATTTCGGATTTTTACATTAAACATTTATTTGGGCTTGATTGATAGTTAGGAATTTAGCTCCTTTTGATGGCCATTATTATGAGAAAATAGAGTTTTGAATAGTGATTTTTGGAAAAATGTGTGGTTGAAAAGTAGAAAAAAATTGAATTTATGTGCAAAATATTTTATTATATAAATATGTGGTATGAAAATGAGTATCAGAATTAAAAAGTTTAGAAATAATGATTGTCAAACAAGAACTTAATGCCTTTTAATTACTTGATCACTAATTGAGTTGTATATGCTATCTATTAACATTCTAGAGAATGAATAAGAATTTAGTGCATAGTGACAATCAATGTAAAGTCCAATAGGGGATATGTGTATGTATTGCTAAGATTTGCATGATCTATTTTTTTTTTTTTATTCTTGTAAATTAATAAAGTTAGATTTAATTGAAAACTAGATTAAATATTTAGTCCTTGTATGAATGGTATTTTACTCATTCGTTAATACTTGTCTACGATATCGTAAAATTGCAAGATTTTATCGCAATAAGTTTTTGACGCATTTTCAGCGATCGAACTCAGATCACTCGCGTGTCACGTAGAAATATTCACCACTATACTACAACGACTTGTTGGCAACACTGTTGGTGAATATAGTTATTTCATTAATTTTTAGTTAATTCCAGATTTGAGATGCTTATTTTTCTTTTTCTTTCATTGACAGAGAATTGAAAGAAGTAAGACATTTCAATGAATGGAGATAAAGTATCCCGAAATTTATAAAGATAACATGCTCATGGAGAATCACATTGCCCTTTGCCTTTTTAAAATGAAAAAATATAATCTACTCGTCGAAATTGATGGGGATGAATTACCATTAGGATATTATGAAGATTACCAAAAATCCAACTAGAGATGACAACGAGTTGAATCGAAATTCAAAATTCGGGCTCGACTCGAGTAAATGGTTTGAACTTTTGTTTGGCCCGAATCGAGTCAAGCTTTTACTCGGTCAAAAAATTTGGGCTCGATCCGAGCTTTTGGCTCGGGCAAGCCTAACCGAGGCGGCTTGCTTTTTTTAAAGAAAATTGTGACAAATCTAACATTCTTTTCAAAAGAATTTATAATTTGTGCAATTTGTGAAACTCAAAATTTTATATCATATTTATAACAAAAAAAAATATTCGCTTGGGTCAAATTTAAAATTCAAGTTTACGTATCTCATACGGTGCCATAAAGCAGCACACTGCCTTAACAAGCAGCTATGTGTAGCCTGTTTAAGGCATCAGTAGAAACAGCTACATTGCTGCTTGTCTGCTGCTGCTTTAAGGCAGCTTTTTCCATGTGATTTATTTATTTATTTATTATTTTTTTTTTCAAGTTTTGCATGAGCAAATTTTTTTTTAAGGCTGGGCTCGTTATGGGCCAAAATGGCCCGTGACACAGTTAGGCCCATGTGGTTGTCCGAGTCGACAAATCGAATTGGCACCCCTACATTGAACTAAAAGGTGTGAACAAAGTTAATGAAGATTAGTAGATTACTTGTCCTTATAAGTACTATGGGGATTATCAAGCTTCAAAAAATCTTTTTGACACGATCCGTATGCGAAGATTGATGAAGATGACATGACAATGAAACATTTTTTTATGCAAATGATGAGAGCTCAAATTAGTTCTGATGATCCAAAGAAACATTAATTATAAATATTAGGCACTACGTCTCAGTTCATGCATAGTGCATCTCAATTCACGCGACGGACTGAGACAAACTTCCAAAGTCAACAAGCATATATAAAAAAATTTGGAAAATCAAATAGGTTAGTTGACTAAAGTGATCTCCGAATGGCAACAATGAAACAAGAACAAAAGAAGAAGAGAGTTTAGAGACCGAGAAACTAATCTCACGGAACAAATCAGTGAGATACCATGAAAATTGAAAAATTATTGATTTTGATAAAAGTCGAAGAACAATCTAAAGTCTTTATAGTTGAATTACAATCGAGTGGTGTAGTTAAGTCATATGATGTTGAGAAGGGAAAGGTAAAAGTTTGGAGGATAGTCAAAGTTTGGTGCAAGATCAACCTACACAAAAGTAAGCAAGACCTCTAAAGTCCTATTTAAAGTGTCGTGAAACATTTGTGCTAAAAGTTGGGTTAGGAATATAAACCACCTCTTATTGGGAGGAAATCCAATTTTTAGCGCTTTTATTTACTTGCTTCCAATTAATAATTGCATTGCAAGTAACGAGTGAGGATTGAATTTAGTACTTTAACATATTTAATTATATATTGTCTAGCACATTTTTATAATTATTCTATATTTAGAGCGTATCTGGGCGTTATTTTCTGCAGATTTATAGCTAAAAGATGATCGTTGCTTTCAACCTGTGGGTCCCACTTGTGAGTAAGGAAGTCAACTTTGACTGCTGGGATTGCTTCCCAACGGTACAAAAATTCATTTATTGACTTGAATAATTTATACCAGACACAGCCTTAGGATAGTATTCATAACATTGCAGTCGTGTCAACTTTTTTCTCATCTCAAACATACCTACACTTAAATTACTTTCTCGTTTATCTTTTAAGGTATGATGGATATATTCTACACGATTAACGTTGTAGATGAAAGAAGATAAAATTCCAAGTGCTAATGTTGACACATCATCATATTACAAGGCGAGTATTGCTAATCATTCATTAAGCTTATTTTGTACACTTATTGAGGATAATATAGTTTAAGTTTGAGAGTGGAGCTTAATTATTTTTTATATTTGTTTATTTGTGCAATATGCATGAAAATTCCAAAAAAAATAAAAAATAAAAAAAAATAGAAATTTTGAAAAAAGTTCAAAAATATTTTCTTATTTTATGTGTGCTTATTTAAGTTGGATAGCCTTACGGTCTAATGAATATGATTCTTTAAATTGTTTATGGTTCATGAATTGTAAGTATGTGATGTGATTTTGCAATTTGATATTTATCTATGTGAGATTTGATATATTTAAGCACAATGGTCCTTATGATTGTCATATATTTTATAATTGGTTACATTGATAGAATACGTTAAATTAATTTTAAATATAGATTCAAGATTTAAGATTCAAGATCATAATGTATAATATGATCATTTGACCAATTGAAAGGATAGTTTGTAAGTGGTTGATCTCATGTTGGAAATTATTTAGATAGTTGTTGATTTCGTGGTCATTGAAAATATTGTGTAGAGTTTTTTTTTTTTTATAATATGTGGAACCTAGATAGCAACCATGCAATAGGATTTTGATTCCAATTACTTGTCTCATAAAATAAAAAGCAATGCACTAGCCGTGGTACATAGAAAAAAGTTACATACAGCTGACATTGAGCAATCATAATGTATTCATTACAAATATTTAGGACACGATACCAGAGATAATGTTGCTTGCACTTAGAGTGAAAATTATCTTCGAAAACCAAAGAAAATATCTCAACAATAGAAGAATAGACAGTATGAAAGTAAATAAAATACAAGAAAAACACACAAAAGTGTATTGAATAAGTGACAAAATAATTATAAGCACTATTTTTGTTCATCTAAGCCTTGAAAACTTAATTTGGGATCTAGATTTTTGGTGATGTTATATTATTCTGGGTGAAGTTTGGAGGTTGAAACGTTCAAAATCTAGGGAGATCCATCACATATCGAAATAGTTCTATTAGTGAAACCAACCAAACCTAAGTGGGAAATGAATGAGTGTTGTAAATCAACTTTAGAATGAAACACGAGTATGGGATTGAAGAACTAGTTTAAGTCGTATATCAACGAGAAAGAATTGAAATGTTTGACTATTGATGATCGAGAAATAATTAATAGAAATGTTTATAATAATTAAAATGGATAATCTGTTTGTATAGAATTTTTATATAGACAATTTTACATAGAATGTACGGCAGCACCTGTATGACATTTTTTTTATTGCCCAGCACCCAATAAATACTACCAATTGGAATTCTGTCTTCCCTTCTGTAACTAATTAAAATGACTATGCATGTACATACATCAATCGAGTATTGATTAAGTGTAAAATTATTTTTGGTATCTGTATTTATGTACGTCTCATTAATTCTCAAGTAGTTTCATTCCTTGATGCGAGTACGACAATCTATCTAATAATTCGACTCTATTTGTTTGTTTGCCCCCATGTTAAGTAAATAATCTTGTTTGAAACGAACAATACTCTACGCAAATAATTGTAACTTGACATTAGTTTATATTGATTATATGCATGCTTACTATGCTTCAAATAAATAAATAAAATTAACTTCAAATATTCAATTATTAGATAATCCAGTTAATATATTGAAATAAGTAGAATAATATTATGCAGTGACAAAGATGAAGAGTTACATTTACATTACAAATTTGTTTATGAACAGATGATGTGACAAGATTTAATTAAATTAAAATCTCATTAATCAAATAAAAAGAAAAAAAAAACGTTTTTTAATACCTCATCTGTCCGTAAATGGTGATGTAGACAAAATATTTTGCATGTTCTTAAATTCCACCTACAATCACTAAAAATAGTATGAAAAAAATTCCGAATGTTAAGGAAGGGAAAAATGCATTTTTTTTCAGCGGCTGTCCTTTTCTAGCGGGTCTTCAAACGCTCATTACATTGTAATATGATCTTTGAAAGAAGCAATTGTATAATCAAACGTGTAGATAAATACATACAGATATTTATAGAGATAGAGGAAAAGGGGGAAAGAGTGTGGCCGTTTACAGGCCACGGGCAACCCCATTCGTCATCGTCGAGAATCATTTAGTAATTAAAACAAATAAAACAGAAAGAAATAGGGAAAAATAAAGACCCTTTATTTTCCCAGAAAAATTGATAACAATCTCCTGCAACACCATTGTTCTCTCTCTCTCTCTCCATACGGTGGTGTTTGCAAGTTTAATTTGTGAGTTTTTTATTTCCACTTTTTTGGGATTTCATTTTGTGAAATTTTTCACCATTTTTTATTTTTTTTATGTAATTGTTGTAATTATTTTTGGATTTTCGAGTGAGTCAAGATGCAGAATAATATATTTACTACAATGCGTAGTTTGAAGATGATGGATGGGTGCAAGGGTAACCAAATATACTCTGTTAATAATCCGACAACCACCGGTGGCGGTGGCAGTGGAGGTGGTGTGGGGGAGAAATTCTTGCAACATCTGCAAGATCATTTGAGGGTTAATCCGAATTGGTCGAAATCTCATCGCCGTTACGATAGTTTATCTGGGAACTGTAACGTGAATATGAATGAATTGGTCGACGCATTGGCGATTTATGGGCTTCCTCAGTTGGATCTCATTGAGCCCCAGATTGAGCCGTGTCTTAAATTTGTCGAGTTTGTGAAGATTTTAGCTGAGGCTTATAGAAAAATGGTGAATTGCCCTCAATTTGAGATATCAGGATTGTATCTGGAGCAATGTGCGATATTTATGGGATTTCCTGATCCGAAATTGTTTAGGAGATGTCTTAGATCAGCTAGGCAACACGCGGTGGATGTGCATTCTAAGGTCGTTCTTTCAGCTTGGTTGAGGTATGAGAGGAGGGAAGACGAGTTGATTGGTATATCGGCTATGAATTGTTGTGGGAGGATCATGGAATGCCCGAGGAGTTCACTTGTTTCAGGGTATAATCCCGAGTCTGCAAATGATCCTTGTTCATGTCCCCGTGTTTTGGAAGAAAGTGGAGAGGCTAATTTTGGGGATGAAAGCATGGAATGCTCGACTTCGTTTAGTCTTAATGACGATGTTGATTATGGTGATTATGATATGTATTTTTGTATTGGTGATGATGAGGTGAAGTGTAATAGATATAACATGGCCTCAATTTCCATACCATTTAAAGCAATGTTGTATGGTAGCTTCATGGAATCACAGAAAGAAAGGATATATTTCACCCAGAATGGGATTTCAGTGAATGGGATGAGAGCCGTGGAGGTGTTTAGCAGGACGAAGAGTGTAGATTCATTTGATTCGAATATTGTCATGGAACTTCTGTTATTGGCTAATAAGTTTTGTTGTGAGGAAATGAAGTCTGCTTGTGATGCACATTTAGCATCTCTGGTCAACGATATGGACAACGCTATGCTGCTAATTGAATATGGATTGGAGGAGACTGCATATCTTTTAGTGGCAGCTTGCCTGCAGGTATTTTTGAGGGAACTACCAAATTCAATGTACAATCCAAATGTGACGAGACTCTTCTGCTCTTCAGAGGCACGGGAAAGATTAGCATTGGTGGGGCATGCTTCATTTTTGTTGTACAATTTTTTGAGCCAGATAGCAATGGAAGAAGACATGAAATCAAACACAACTGTAATGTTGTTGGAAAGAATGAGAGATTGTGCTGGTGAAAATTGGCAAAAGCAACTGGCATTCCATCAACTAGGGTGTGTGATGCTAGAGAGGGAGGAATACAAGGACGCCCAGAAATGGTTTGAAGCAGCTCTGGAAGCTGGTCATGTTTATTCTTTAGTTGGCATAGCAAGAGCCAATTTTAAGCGTGGTCACAAGTTCAAGGCGTACAAATTGATGAACTCCCTCATTTCTGACTACACGCCTTGTGGGTGGATGTACCAGGAACGATCGATGTATTCTATTGGAAAAGAGAAGATGATGGATTTGGACACCGCTACTGAAATGGATCCCACTCTTTCTTATCCATACAAGTATAGGGCTGTCTCTATGGCGGAGGATAAACTAGGGGGTGCTATCTCCGAGATTAACAAAATAATCGGTTTCAAGGTCTCTCCCGATTGCCTTGAGCTCCGTGCATGGTTTTCAATTTCCCTCATGGATTATGAAGGGGCTCTAAGGGACACTCGAGCACTTCTAACTCTTGATCCCCAATACTTGATGTTTCATGGAAAGCTGCAGGGCTGCCATTTGGTTGAACTCTTATCTCATCACGTTCAGCAATGGAGTCATGCTGATTGCTGGATACAACTTCACGATAGATGGTCATCTGTAGATGATATTGGTTCTCTAGCTGTTGTGCACCAAATGTTGGCTAATGATACCGGGATGAGCCTCTTGCTATTTCGCCAATCTCTCATCCTCCTGCGGTAAGTTTGGATGTCACTACCCATTAAGATTTTTGTTTTAATTATGTTTTCGGCCAACCATTTTAGATGATTCAAAGCTGTAACTGGATTTTGTTCTTAATTGCAAAGGTCCAGAGTTTTAATCTATTTGATATATATATATAAGAATAGAAGATCATGATAAGATTATAAAATACAACTAGTAATTTAGCTTTAGGATATACATGATGTTTTACTAGTGGAAGAGTCCATAGTTTCTTTTCTCATATTGTTATAAATTTCTTCCATCTTTGGAAACTGATTATGCTTTCCTTGGTTTTAGTTTTTATGGTCATAATTCAGTGAAAAAAAAGTAATTTATGTGGTTACTATAGGATCAATTGCCACCAGGCTGCTATGAGAAGTCTGAGAATGGCACGAAATTATGCAGCCTCGAATCACGAGAGGCTTATCTATGAAGGATGGGTTTTATATGACACCGGCTATCGTAAGGAAGCAATATCAAAAGCTGATGAATCCATCTCAATCAAGAGATCATTTGAAGCTTATTTCCTAAAAGCTTACATTTTATCTGAAACAACTACAGATCAAGAGTCTTCATTGTATGTTATCGAACTTCTTGAGGAAGCTCTTAGATGCCCATCGGATGGCCTTAGGAAAGGACAGGTAATTATTATCTTCTACAAGACTATACAATTCTTGTGTGAATGAAAATCGAAATCATTTTCTTTGTTGAACTACCGTGCCTAAAACCTTAAGATGTTAGATATGTGACATATTTATTTAATTTAATTTAATCCTCAGTATTCTTGACCCTATGTGGCACTGCAGGCATTAAGTAATCTGGCAAGTATCTATATAGATGTCGATAAGCTGGATTCTGCTACTGATTGCTACATGAATGCCCTGAACATTAAGCATACGAGAGCACATCAGGGATTAGCACGTGTCTACCATCTCAAAAATCAGCGCAATGCTGCATATGAGGAGATGACAAAGTTGATTGAAAAGGCAAGATACAGTGCATCTGCTTATGAAAAACGTTCGGAATATTGTGATCGTGAGATGGCTAAAAGTGATCTTAGCATAACAACACGATTAGATCCCCTACGGACATATCCATACAGATACAGAGCTGCCGGTAAGTTTTCGCTCACCTTAATGGTATACTTTCTATAGTACAGTTTTAATTGAATACTTTGAGTGCAATTGATATGGTGTTGGGTTGATCAAATCCTTATAGAAGAGACTTTAGCAAAAATTAGACCTAGATGTACTGCCTCCATTACAAACTAGAGTCTTGAGTCTATAATAGTCACTAACATTATAAAAAATAAATTTAGAATGTTTATTTTGTCCAATCTAAGCATTTTTTTAAAGATCTGCTGCCCCATTACCTTTGTTGAATATATGCAAAATCCTAGAGCTCATTTTCTCCATCAACACTTTAATTTCTGCAACAACTTATAACATGGACCAAGGTGCCTGATTATTCGACTTAAGAAACTGAATAGCCATAGTGGAGTATATATTCCTTAATCCTTTTCATTGACAATTTCTTACCCCATAAAAATATTCTCAGTTTTGTAATAGGGTTCAGAAGAAAATCATTTGATGAGGTCCCTGTGCCATCCCCTTGCAGATCCACCACTCGCGAAAAAGCCTATTTTTATTGCCCTTCACTAAGGCTTTTCCCAATAGACAAGAGCATGCCGTTTGACTTTAGGAGTCAACATGATCCCCAATTTACTTCCTATCCATGCATTTATATTCTAAAATTTATCCTAGGTTGATCAAATTGTGAAACTTCAATTGCTGCATAGTTGCATTTATCTAGAAACGGGCAATGCACTACACATTATTTGCATGCTGACATAGTGTTGCATTAGATGAATAGAATTTTTCGATGTCATAGAGTAAAAATTTTAAACGGGCAGCAGCCCTTGTAGTCAAAACAATTTGAACCTCTTCTCCATTTTGAAAGCAGTAATATTTTATGATAATGGATAATCGTATTTCGCGGGTGAGTTTTCTCTTGTTTTGTTATGTTGTATGGACAAAACGTAATTATAACACGTACTTACAGTTTTCATGGATGACCATAAGGAAGCCGAAGCAATTAAAGAGCTCACAAAAGCTATAGCCTTCAAGCCGGACCTACAACTGTTCCATCTTCGAGCAGCATTCAACGATTCAATCTGCGAGTACGCTTCCACTGTCCGAGACTGTGAAGCAGCACTCTGTCTTGATCCAAAACATGCCGATACACTTGAACTTTATCATAAAGCACAGGAACGAACCAATGAACAAAAAGAAACATGAGATGGAATATTGAAGAATCGTATTTGAAGATTCTTTCGTAACAATCTATACGTTGTCACGTTAGTATTTTTTGTGCAAAGTAGTGTTTCATTTGATTTCTTGTCTCAATCTTGTCCATATACAACTTGTCGTTAGATTTGTCATAGTAATGACAGCTGGCGAACGGGAATTGGAGGACGAGGTCTGTTCCCTCGAACAAATAGGGAAAAAAAGGGGAAATAGAATGGAAGAGTGAAAATTTCTGTAAATAGACGTAGGCGCTATTTTCTTGTCAATGGTGGTAGTGAATTGTAGAGATATGTAGAATTCACTACACTTGGATTCCATTGTGCTCTAAAAGCATCTGTGTGCATGGAATTGAAGCTTCTTGATAGTAATGGAATCTATATAAATCAAATTTGACATGAAATTGCAGAAAGTCATGTTATCCTTTTCTCTAGTCTATAATATCTTAGTGCTCTTCAAATCTGGTTTTGGGAAATTTTGAATGTGATACATTTAAGATTATTTAAATATAGAATAGCACATACATACACGCGATGTATGCCTATGCATGCATATAGACATGTGAAGTTGTGTAGCACGCCCTGCATTTTTTGGTGTGCGTGGTCGGACTCGACCTGCCTTACATGTCTATTTGCATGTGCATGCGCAACTGAGTTACATGTATAGTATGATTCATGCGGTAAAAAGCAGAAATAACATATTTAACATCAGCGATACTATAATATGAGTTTAGGTTGCACTTAGTACATTAAATGATATGATTAATTGCAAGAGTCGACTATTTCCTAAATTTAAGTGAGCATGTATGACACACATGATGGTGTTGTAGTACTAATAGTATTAGATATTATTATTCTTGTGATTATTAATATCTACTGTGGTTTTTGAGGGTAAAATGCTCTCATGGGCTAATGCAAATTGATTGGTATAGTTGGATATGTCAAACGGAGAATATTCACATATCTAAACTAATTTGTATAAAAGAATCATGCTACTTGTATATTTTTCTTTACAGATATTGAGGTGGCCTGTATTTTGGCCCTTTATTTAAATTTCACTTGTTCAAATTAAGGTTTAAATGCAAGACACATCATCATTTGTCAAACAATCTATTAAAAAAATTATGTATCAGTAACTTATTTTTTTTTATTTGTTAAAAATCAATTTATTTAGAGTTAAATTATTTATTGAGTACTTTTGTTAGGTATTCGGACAAAACTCGCAAGCGTATGAGATTATTGATAAGTAATAATATAGTAAGTTGAGTTATTGTCCCACAAGAAATAATATTTACTAGTTCTACCAAATTCAATATGTGGTAATACAAAAGAGTTTGATTGTCGGTTTTTATACTAAATTTAACTACGAAAACATTAAAATTGGTTTTTATCAAACACGAGATAAATGTATTGAATTGCTGACTCCACCTATTGATATCTGGTTCTAATTTTCGACTTATGTTAATTAGTGTGATTAACTTGTTCGTGACGATTGATGATTCGATAATATTCAATATTTTTTTTCAAGATATATCAAACATATGTTTAAAACGACTCAATCATATTTCTAATCCGAATTCATATGAAAAATATGCATTTACTCATAGGATTATCACACTCGATCATACAAGCCCCTAATATCTATTATTCATGTGTTAAATATGCATTGTTCTACCTATTTTGAATTTTTCAACACTACAAATAAGCAACTTATATGTCATAATGGTGCGCAAACTTTAAAACAAATATAATTAATGCATATGAAATCATAAACATGAAAATTAACTAAAAACAATAAGTCTTGAATTAAACACAGTTTTACATCCATCCAATACATAAAAATATCTAGTCTAACATTACCATTTGAAAATTAAACAGAATAATAAGAAAAGACATCACTCAAGACTGAGAAACTTGAAAAGAACGTGAAAATTTCAATTCTTCGCTTGAAACTCGGTCCTAAACGATGCAATTTCACTCCATGAATGTAGAAATCTCTCTTTTCTTGCTCTACTATGATAAAAATCGGCAACCTTTCATTTTGGACATGCTCTTTAATTTATAGGATGTCAAAAAGAATGCAATGAGTTGTTACCAAAATCAAATAAGGAAAATAGATTTTTTTCCCCCCATTTTGTGATGAGGCGCAGGCCTAGGCATTGTCAGGGCGAGTGCCAGCTTGTTGGGAGCGTCCCAGAAGTGGATGAGTCGCGTGCCTCGCTTGGTTTTGACATCTGAACAATTTTCAATATTTTTGTCACAACTTTCTCTCCCGATATCCGATTGATGTAATTCAAAGTGCGTTGGAAAATTAATTCAAATGGCTACAATTTTCATTAAATATCATTGTTCAAATTGAATATTTACTATGCCAAAAATGGGTTTCAATCTGAGACTAAAAATCTAGATAATAACTTTTTCAGCTAGAAATTAATGTGTCGTACTTTGACTATATTTCACCCATTTGACTTCATTTCTCATCCAATTGATCCCTAACGCATCTCAAATCTTTATCTTGAGGTTCGATACAACTTTTGATTATTTCGACTTTAGTCCCTGGATTTCAAATCTCTTTCAATTTAGCCAATTCTCACCAGTTTTCTTCAATTTCATGTTCTTTCTTCCAATTATTCATTCAATCATTGAGTTTTATCTGTTAAACACAACATAATGCAAATTAGGTCATATTTTATCATAAGAACATTAAAATGTTATAATTTAATACTCTGAATAAGTATAGAAAATACATTTATCATTAGGCATGAAACTATCATATGGCATAACAAGAGTCATATGATATTTTAGCTCATCATTAGGTCGGACTACGAGTTCGCTTTGCAATTAATTAATTAGAATGAATATAAGAAAAAGTCAATCATAGAAGATTGATCCTCTAAAGGCCCAATCAATATTGAATTCATATTGAGACTTGGTAATCTACCTTGATTGATAAGTAATTTGCTCGTCTTACTAAATATTTTTCCTCGAGAAATGCGTATATGAAGGGACATCCGAGGCACGTAACAAATTATTCGTAAAACAACATACACACTCTTATTATTATATGCACGTTAATACTTCTATCATATTTAATTTGCTTGGTTGATTTGAGCGTTGGAATGCCCTACTCTGAGTAAAAACTTCACTGGGTAATTCAATTCCTCCATAAATTTTTATTATTTTACAGATCAATCTCGACAACAACAAATGAAGATTATTTCACATTTTGACAAGAAATAAAGTTCTCCATCGAGTTATCTATTCAATAACATATGCTATCATTAATGATTACACATTTAATTTAATTGAAAACTCGAAGTAAACCACAAGCGACCACACAAGACTTATGACTTTGCCGAAAAAAATAAGAAAACTAGGTATTACAAAATATACGCGGAAACAACCTCTAAATGATGTCTGAAAAACTGTCTTTGAATTGTCTTCCACATCGCTTATGAAACATCAATNTCTCGACAACAACAAATGAAGATTATTTCACATTTTGACAAGAAATAAAGTTCTCCATCGAGTTATCTATTCAATAACATATGCTATCATTAATGATTACACATTTAATTTAATTGAAAACTCGAAGTAAACCACAAGCGACCACACAAGACTTATGACTTTGCCGAAAAAAATAAGAAAACTAGGTATTACAAAATATACGCGGAAACAACCTCTAAATGATGTCTGAAAAACTGTCTTTGAATTGTCTTCCACATCGCTTATGAAACATCAATGGAAACGACTGCACTAATTAAATAAAAATTGTTAATAAATATTATAAAAGAAATGTTTTTATACTCAAATAATAAAAATAAATCTTACTTTTTCCCAATAACATTAGGAAACTTTAACAATTAAAATGACCAAAATATTTGAAAACTTTGGTTAAGAACTACATATAGTCAGAATTAAAGTTTAATATCTCTTTAGTAACTAAATAATATGTTTAAAAATGAATTGTAGTCTTCTATAGAACATTTTCAGTGTGTTAATTACATATCTTAGTTTTTTTCAGAAATAGTATTATAGTCGTATGTATTTTATTTTTTCTTCTCCATGCAGTCTAGACGAAGAATTTTAACGATATATATATATATATATATAGTGTTAACGATTAAGAACGTATACTTTCCAACTTTCCCGAACCAAAACAAAGACTAGTTAGTCAATTCCTAGGGTTATAACATTGGCTCATACAATGGCCCATCTCCATGATCGCTTCTCATTCTTAGTCCTTCAACTAATTTAGCTGCAACTTGTATTCTATACTAGTGGCACACAGACGTAAAATAATTGGACACGCAAATCCATATTAATTTGAACGAACTTTCAGGTCTAAAATAAATAAGAGCTTGGAATCGCATAAAAAAAAATAAGAGTAAAAGTAAATATATAACACATGCACTTTGTTGAGTCTATAATCATTCACTAAATAAATATTCATCATATAAATGCATTCCTATATAGCTAATATTATATGCAAACATGTTTCAAGTTTCACGCAATTATGGTCGTTTAAACTAATTAAGACAAATAGATCGAGATAGTGTATTAATTAGTCAATTATTTTATCAAGTAGTTTACTTAATTACATAACAAATTAAAGTCCTCCTGTAATTCCAAGAACTTTAGGGTGTGATAATTTAAAAAAAATAAATCAAATTCAACTTTGGGTCAAAATTTAATATTTAAGTTATAATCTAATTTGAAGGATAACTTAAAAAGTAGAAAATTTTAAATAAAATTTCAATTGGGTCAAAATTAAATTTCTGGTCGAAATTGGAAAAAAAATACAGGTACCACAATTTTCAATGAATCATTTTTCTAAATTGCATTTCAAACCCTTTTGAAAATTTTCAGTCTGACCTAATTTAAATTTATAACATAGATCCTTCCAATTTAAAAAAAATTATAATGTTTTCTCTAAAATTACATCTTGGCCCTTATATAGAAATTCGAGGCAGGGGTTCGTAATTTCATAAATTGCATGTGAAGCCCTTATCCCCAAACCAAACCCTAAAATTCGAAAAATATTTAGGGCGATGTTTGAAAATTATTTAGGGCAGTGTCGGCTACAGCCCGTACCGCCATTGGCAACTTCATAGTATGTGTCGACAACAGTGCAACATATACTGCAGCGTAGCGTCCAGCATTGCTACTACTATAAACAACAGTACTCATGCTGCAATAATTGCAGTGGTGTTTCACTGCTATAGTCAACAATGGCGAATAGCGCTGCTACTCATGGTGGCACTTGTGATCCCAAGTTGCAAAGCAACACTTGCTGCTTAGCATGTTGTAACGAGTGCTGCTGTGATGATGATGCTTCGTCACACCTCTAACGTTGGCAATGACTGTTGTTTTTCTCAACGTCGTCGGCCACCCAATTCTAATTCGATGTTTTGACTAAAAAATAATTTTGTTTCAAAAACAGAATTTTAACTATGAAAATCATTTTTTTAAACTTGCTAGATCTAAGAAAACCAATAACAATCAACTTTTGTTTGTTTCAAGATATAAAATCATTTCCAACGATACCACTGTTGGGAATTTATTTAATCATGTATATAGAAATTAAAAACAATTTCGTTTTCTACCAAGGATTTGCTTTGTACATAGATAGAAATTGTGATAAGAATTATATCTTTAGTTAATTCCGTAAAGTTCTTTGACAATCCAGAGCACGTATAATCACGATTAGCACACCACGATTGTCCAATTGTCTAGATTTCAATGATGATCTGTATAAGAAAAGAAGAATGAAAAAAATTAGGTTTTCTCTTTTCTTATGCTAACGAGATAATGAATATATGTGATGATTTCTCATATCCTGACAGCTTATTAATGAAATTCTAAGTGGACTTGGCCCGATCTTTAAACTTAACCCGAGCAAATATTTAATTAATCGAATTAATTAAACCTAATTCATAAATTAATTAATTTCATTAATTAACTTGGACCTATTAATAAGCAACCCAATTAATTAATTCTACAAATATCTAACACTTGTCAATTAATGAATTAATTAATAATATCATTTTTCTAGTTCTCCTTATTGTTTATGATTCATTAGGATCCGATCACGATACCTAACGACGTAAATTATTATTTTGATCTAGTCAAAATCGATAAATTAAAATTCTCTTTTAATTTATTAGTAATTCATATTCGTTGTCCCGGATTTGATATATATCACCATGTCAAGAGAATATATGTGACAAAAAAATCACGTGATATGACAATCAACCATTTTTGTTTATAGTGAAACTATAATCCTTTCGTCAATATGATCAGATTAATTACGAAATATGAAAGTATGACGATTTCATTTATCGGTCATATCTTTCATCCCACTTTTAATTCAATTTAAGTCGAAAACTCTTTTCGACTTATGTGTCCACCTTGAACAAAGATTTCATTATCAACTTAATTGGATGCAACGTAGATCATAATATCTTACTATCTAAGAGTGACGAATCCTCTATTGATCATTCACAGCCTTCATATGATTCTTGACATACCCGAACGATGTTGTATTAG
>CAIGRK010152802.1:0-16081 GCA_903798315.1 Fraxinus greggii
GAATTTGCTTTTGGATACTACCCAAAAGGTCTCATACCAATGGAGTATTGTCCTACACTTATAAACCCATCATATTTCCCATGTATAGCCGATGTGGGACTTCTTTTACTCCCAACATTTTCATTTTTTTATTTTCGAATGAGAAATTCTTCAAATTTGGTGACATCAATTGACGAGGTGAGTCTGACAAGAGAAGGATATTATGAGTTCAACTTTTTATAATTCCTTGATTATGAAGATTCTAAAGATCATCGTTTGTGAATCAGACTTGAACATATGTAAAGTATTAGCTAAATTAATAAGGTATTTTAGAAATAGAAAATGAGAAAATTTCAAATTTAGTCAAGCATGTGCACTTGCTTAAGTGTAAATTAACTTATGTCTGCACTTTATAATTAGATCCTTTTCCTTTGATTTATTGGATTTTGCTTTGATTTCAAGGGAAACAAACTCTTTCTTAAGTTGCAATAGTGTCTATATTGAATTCTTGGCTTGGAGTCATTACAAGATCTGAATTAAAAGTCTTGCAAATCCCCATTTATTAAGTGAGTTTTGTTTTATTTTTTTTAAAAATATTTATTTGGAGTCAATTGAAATAAATATGTATTGACGACACTTCTTAGGATCCTTCAAATTTTTCTTTTTAATCCTTGATTCACTAAATCTTCTCAAGTGATTAAATTCATGATCATGAAAAGCATAAAGAGTGCCAAATAATGTTGTGACAATAGCCTTTCCATGCTCTAAGTCAAGAAAATGAAGTAAGACTAAAATATTAATAATATTTGTGAAATTACCTCACGTTTCTTTGATAATTCTTTATATAGATGTTGCATATTGATTCTATGTTTATTTTTTAGTGGACTACGTATTCTTTAGTCACATTTAATTTAGTTCATCAAGCATGACAAAACTATCGTAGAGCCATGCTGGGGGTGTAATGAACATGACGACCTTAAAACAAAATTATTAAATCGATATCTCATTTCGTTCATTGAAAAGGTAAAGTTTTGAATAATGTTATTTATCATTATAATGATGAAATATCGATGATGTGACAGTCTATGTGGAATAATGTGATTGAATAGTTCAATTTTTTGGAAGAGAGGGGGACAGAGGGAGAGAGAATAGATTGTCACATCACCAATATTTCATCATTGTGATGATAAATAGTATTCCTCTAAAATTTTTGTACCGACGTTATAATCTTTACATCTAATCGTCGCCAAATGCAATTGATATCAATTTATCGATGCATGTCTAGTACATATACAAATATAAATTGGTCAATAGAAGACCTTTTTATCAATGGAAGAAAAGTCATGATTATAAAATTATCTAAAATTGCAGATTTTCTTAGACATGATGATTCACATAAAGACATGGATGGGTCTCAATCTCTAATAAAAATCATTCATGCAGTCTCCAGAAAAGATCATTTATGGAATTAATTAGCCGTAATTCACTAAATTCATTGGTAACATCGTATATGGATGGATTTATGTAGAGTTCACTTCCATACACGAATTGTTCTTAAAAGAATAGTGCAATTTATCCCCATTGAAGATGAATATTGTTAAATGTATCTCCGACCTACATCACAAGTTATCCTCTTTGCCTTAATATTTAATGTCATATTAACTTGAAAATGATCGTCAATACGAATAAATATCATTACTCGTTCTTTAATATCAACACATTATTTCGAGAAAAAATTTAGAGCAACAACGTTCTAGTCAAATCAAGAAACATAAAATCAATCAGACCTCCATGGAAATCAAAGCCCTTTAGACCTCCATTTTTTATTTCTTTTTATTTAAATGTCAACGGAATAAAATTTTTATCAACTACCATTGTCATTCAAGTTTTGAAGTTACGAAATGGAAATTTAACTTCACCTAGCCCACAACGAGGTTATACAGAGTATTTCACGATTAATAAAATTTTAATTTACATTTTTCTTTAATACAGTCTATTACAAGAAATTATGAATTACCTTGTAAATGTTATTGGAAGTTTACTATCAAATCAGATCCAACCACAGGGAAATATCAATTATTCTTAGACATTGACACCATGGCTTCCCCACACGCATCTAGAATATTTGAACGTTCCATCAAAAGAAAAGTGCACAGTATGCTTTACTTGTTCAAATTGAGATCATTAGGAGTTAAAATGTTGAATAGGCTCTTCTTCAGTTCATTAATTAAGGTATTAATATTCTGAAACCACAAATGAAGCAAAAAGCAACGTTTAACAGAACTTCTAACTTTGCTTTTGCTTTCACTTCTCGCTAAAGAACTTCTCAAAAAAGTTATCTTAAACTAACTTCTTTTAAAATCCAGACAAATAACTTTAAAAAAAATTATCCAACTTATACAAAAGGCTTGCCAAACTAGCCCTAAATCTGGATGTACTTCTTATCTCTTTTCGATTCATTGTCAAGTTTACTGAAATATATAAAGCGACTAGAATTTTAATCACCACAAACAAAAAATCAGTGTAAACAACAAAAACATCATTAAGCCCATGTTCGACCTCCATTTTTTAAAACTCATTTTTCTCCAAATTCATTCCAAACATACATTTCTTGAAACCTACAACTTTTATCAACTTTTCAACAACACATTTCACAACCTTGTATCAAAATCTACTAAAAATCTAATTTTTACCCAAACCAAACACGAGCTAAATTCCAGTAATCACAAATAATGAGAATTCTAAGAATATGCTAAATCATGTACCTTTTCCCAATGTTACAATAAAATAACAGAATCCAGCTAAGGTTCCTAAAAAAATAATACCAAAACCAGGTCCCATTTGCATTTTCCAAAGGTTTCTGGAGCTCTCACTGGTTAGCCTGGTCCATTTGATTCATTATATTTATCAAGAGAAGATGCTATTTCTAACTATATAATATAGTTATATAACCACCAAAAGTTCCAACATTATTGTGTCCCCACATTGTCCACCTATGGCATTGTCTACGTATACATCAACTCATAAATCAAGTAAGTGCTATGCATAGTTTATTATGCCTTGCACCAAAACAAAATCCCTTTTTGCGGATAAATTCCAAAGACAGGTATATAATAGCCAAAACTTCTAAGAACCCTGTCAAGTGTAAATATTTGGATAATCTGAAATGGAACATGACATGCCCAAAAGCTAACAAGTTCATTGATTGCATCACCATACACTAAACAAAAACTGCAATTGACATACAAGATTCACATATAAAAATAAAAGCATTTGAAGAAAATCGTTCCAATGCATATTGTCATTTCAAGTTGAGAACCAAGCAAGTAAAACAAATAGGCAGTTTTTTTGACGTAGTACACAATGTTGATGAGAATACAAATGGCTCAAATTAGAAGTAAATGATACAAATTCAAAGTCAAAGCTTTGTGACCTTATTTACCTTAATACACCCCACCCCACCCCACCATACCAAATAATGCAATAATTTATAACCCGCCCACTACATTTAAACGCTTTCTAGAAAATTGATTTACACATAGATCAGAGTTCAGGATTAGAAGCAGCAAATATATGTACTTTATAAATATACAAGATGGTGATAAAATATACAAGGTGGTGCAAATATGTTTTCTAACAATGTCACAAAACAATCATTCCCCAGAAGAATTATCAAAGGCATAATCTAGTATTTATTAGACCTGTAATATCAGTGGAAATAAACACCCAGATATTCACAGCTTTTGGGAAAATCGACATACATGAGACAAGAAAATTTCATTGCGAGTCTCACACATAAAAAAGGAGGAAAAAAGGAGCATACAAACAGTGTAAAAAAATTAAAAAATGTCAAAAAATAGCTGAAGATATGTCAAATATGAACCTTCTGTGAAGGAAGGTGAAGTTTATTCTTCCTTTTATTTAGTCCGAATAAATAAAAGAACAAATAAACAACTCAAAAATGACCCACCATAAAAATAAGCTACAAGCAACAAAAGATGCGTCCAACCTCGTAAAGAAGCTCCTTGCAAATAGAAATCAATACTGAAAAAAATTTAATAATTCTACATGTAAGGTACACCTGCTAGAGTCCAGCTAAAAGTTCTACATCTGCTATACCCCAGACATTTACAGCCACCATTGCACCAAATGATTGAACAAAGTCCCAAATAAGCTACTCTGACCACAAACTAATAACTTGAGCAATTATTATGGCACCTACACTCAGAAATGCACTCAATTCGAAGAGATGCAATGAGGACAACAATAAGGAAATACAAATTTTGAGTGCCAGATGAATGAGGGAGGACAAAGGGAGATTTACACGCGCAAGTATTAATAACTGTTACAGCTTTCTCAATGTGAGGAGGATGATTTACCTGATAATGGATGGCATCAACCAGAATGACTAGTAGACTAGACTGGTGGGCCAACTTATTAGGGTGCAACTGTAAAATTTTGGCCTAACTGTTAATCTCAGTTACTCAATGATGTTGTCACGGTGAGAGAGAATAGAAGATCAGCTGATTCGAGTGGTTCTAACAAAACCTTGAAGGAAATGCTAGCAAAAGAACAATATCATTGGCTAGTAGAGAATTGGATGCTTACAATAGAGATGAATGGAATCGTGGATACTAATAAAAGTGCTCATTGAAACTATAGTTCAAAACCCCACAACCAAGCTAATTACCACACCAAAAGGGGGTAAAAGATGCAGTAAATGAAAGAAATGGGGAAAATAAGAAAAATGAATGGAAAGCAGAGTGGTGGAGGCAACTTAGAAAAAATTAAAATAAATTGCACAACATACAAAGAGGAGTGATCCAAAGACTCCAAGGTATATGGTGTCGAATACAAGATGAAATATCATGGATGTAGCATCTTTATTGTGCAAAACAAAATTGCCAGATGATTACTGATTTGAATAAAAGCAACACCAACGGTTGTGGTGCTATCATAAATGCTAATGACAGCAGAAAGTTGGGACAGATAAAGTCTCAAGGTGCAAATGTCAGGCAGAAGATGTTCCAAACTATGTTTACAAAGCGACTGAGGCAAGAATCTTAACTTTTGACTTTTGGAGAGCTCGTATGGCTAAGCTTAAAAATGTTATTCATAATTAAATGACTCACAAGCAGTAGTGCTTTATTCAGTATGTATGCCTATGTCAATTGTGGCTTAAAAGTTACAGGTTTGGTAAATCAATTACTTAATGGCAGATGTTAGAATAAGAAAAATAGAAAATAACCGAAAAATCCATTATGACACTTGAACTTTTCACCTGAGTCATGGTCCATGGATAAGATCATGACACATTCAAGACGAGTTCCCAGATATTAACCAATGATGTAGTTTTAGCTGATGAGACTACTATTGATTAAATTTGAAGCATTCTAGAATCTAAAGGTTTTATTAAGTAGGCTTGGATCTAGTAATGAACCAAAAGGATGGTGAAAAAAGAGTTACGTACTGACCTCAAATTTATTAGCATCAGGGTTTAATTTGTAGTTTTGTATATTTCAATAAATTAAACTAAAGTTTATTTTTTTAATTCGTTGCACATTTAAAATATGTAATACTTGAAATTTAAATGAACACGTGGTTACTATTGTTCAACCAATTTTAATTTAGTTATATTTTAATAACCGAGAACATAATTTAATTTAATTTAATACTTACCATTTTGATGTAATTTAACAAGTATAATATTTATAATATGTGAACTATTTAATAAAACAAATGGAATTCTATCTTTCAACCAATTTTTATTATAATTAACCAAGAGGATTACAATACATTATATTTATACTTATTAATCAAATTAGTTATAAAAATTGTAACCCTAAAAGTTTTGTTGTTTAAATACTACCGTTTTAAACTAAATAATATTGCATTTATTTAGTGCTTGTTTGTCTCCCATTATTGGGAGAAAAATTGTGTAATGAATAGTATTTGTTGGAGAATGTGTGGTTGAAATTTAAAGTAATTTTATTGGTTTGTGTGAAGAATATTTTATTAGATGAATAGCAAACAAATTTTTTTTTTTTTTAATGCTAGACAAACAAGCACTTAATGAATAATGCTATCTAGCACCACTAGTGCTGGAGCACCAGTTTAGGTGGCCACACTTAATAAGTGCNTAAATAATATTGCATTTATTTAGTGCTTGTTTGTCTCCCATTATTGGGAGAAAAATTGTGTAATGAATAGTATTTGTTGGAGAATGTGTGGTTGAAATTTAAAGTAATTTTATTGGTTTGTGTGAAGAATATTTTATTAGATGAATAGCAAACAAATTTTTTTTTTTTTTAATGCTAGACAAACAAGCACTTAATGAATAATGCTATCTAGCACCACTAGTGCTGGAGCACCAGTTTAGGTGGCCACACTTAATAAGTGCAATTAAATGGATGTTTTAACTTTGCATATAAATGAACTCGTCATTAATGACATCTAATTGCCACCTATACTTGTGTTAAGCACCAATGGTCACAAATAGAATTACTCTTATTTAATAGATAGAACCAAAAAAGTCCAAAATTTTGTGTTTATTTTATAGGGAAAGGTGGGGGATAGGCCTTGCTGCAAGCTGTAGACGAAGAAAAGGAATGAAAAACATGTATAGTGGTGATGATGAGACTGTAATAAAATAAACTGTGATTTTCTTAAAGATCTAGCTGGTACTGATGATATGGAGGACTTAATGTTTTTTTTCTGGTTCTGGTAGCAGATTAGTAATCCTGTTATGTGATTACTGATTAGTACTTTATTAATTTATTACTTGCTAAGTTGTTGAACCTTTTTAAAGATTCTAGTTACAATCCAACTTTTAATTTTGTTGAAACATTTTATTATGGATTATCCAAATGGCTTATGGTTTGTCATGAGCATAATTTTGCATTCTTATAATTTTTTGATTAATCCTATTGGTTTATTTGAGGCTTATGCCAAACCTAACATAGGCAGAACACATCAATACCCGACTTGACCTTTTGGAACACCGTGGTTGGGGAAAGGAATAGAATTGGTATTGGAGATATAATTGTCGAAACTTCATCTACTAGTTGTCTGAACATAAGTAGTGAACTGTAGTAATTTATATCTTGCTGAAGGACAACAAAATCATCTGAGACAGACCAAAAGAAAATGAGGTGGCAGTGAACATACCTAATTCTATGTATAGTCCACACGGGAACCCTAAGGGTCTGATTTAGAAGTATTTCTGGAAGAGTAAATGGTAAGCATACGCTGAAGCGAATGACTTCGTGAAATTCCTCAGAAAAATATGCTGGGATAAGATAGATAACAAGCAGAATTTTTTGCATTCTAATTCCTAAAAGGCTGAAACAGACATGAATAGAACTTCTAATGACTTGGAGTACAATTCTTAGCAGATCAAAAAGGAAATCATGCGCATACGTTCTGATGGAAAGCAAGAAATAAATACAAAATAGGGACATAGAGATAGATTAAGTAGTGCATCTCAAGAAGGAAGCCAGACAAACAGTTGAAATTAGAAATTTACAGAAATCGCAGTCTCATAGCTTAGCAAGCATTAGATACTTGTACCAAATCAAGCAAGAGTAATCAGATTGGGACGAGATAAAGCCTACTCATAAAACATGCATTTCATCAGGAGACGTTTGTTGTGCACTTACATCCATGCATATGAACAGCACAGAGGGCACGCGAGGAAGATACCTGTATCAAGCACATATACATCAAAAAGACAGGAGGAGAAGCTGAGAGGAAGGAATGGGAAAAACTGAAGGATCCATGTATTGAGTTTGACAATCAACTCAACATCAAATTCATGAGAAAAGCAGTATCAGAGGTAAGATGCACAAAGGCTTGATAAACACAAAAAGGAAAGAAAGCATCCTATGAACATCTATCATGGATGAGTAGATCTTATCAGGCAACACTGGTAGAAACTATACCGCTTGAAAACAGAACATACTACTAAACTTCCAGAAACATCTTTATAAGATTTCCTACAGAAGAAAAGTGAGTCACGCAGAAGCTTATGACCTTGACCTAAAGGAGCTTGAGAGGAGAAACGATTGATGGAATAACCCCAACAATGAACCAGAGTTTTCATCTATACGGCAACAAAAGTATCCTCATAATTTAAGTGGCCATTATGAATGCTTGAATCAAGTTTTCAGCTGCACGCTTCTGCTCAGCTGTGCCCGTTATTAAAGCCACGCGATCACCTCGGGAAGATTTGGAATCTGAAATCTCTATTGCTGCACCAGATATCTGGAAGAAAATGGGTGCATGTGAGAATGTAAGTTCAAAGTGATGTGATACTCATGCACAAATACAATAATCCATACAGCCTAATGCAACACCAAATGCATACTCCCCACCCCCACCAATCTCAGAAAAGCTCTTCCCAGCTAGTTCCAAGATTTTCAATGTAACAGCTTATCTATAAAGCACCAACACAGACACGTTTCCGGTGCGCGATTTTTTAGTAAAGTATTGACACCACATCAATTAAAATTATAATTTTTTAGTTTTATTTTTTGAAATATTTTTCATTTATTTTATATTGTAAAGCTGATAAAATTTTGTGCATATAAGCAGGTTTGTGAATGAGAGAGCAAATAATTAAAGAAAAAAGGGGCTGAATGATTTTCAAATGGAAAAGGACCAGTTTCTTTTAAAATTTAGGACACAAGGTTAATTTTATAGATTGTTAGGTTAGAAAGTCAAATAACTTTTTTTCATTTTTTTTTTTAAAAATAAAAAAGCTGACCTTTTATAGCTAGCTGACCAATCTATTATTATAAATTGAATTTTTCTTTCATTTAAAGGTAAAGACGTGAAATTTGTTTCCGAAAAATGGTAAAGTCGTAAAAGACAACATCAAGAACTCTGGGTTAAAAAAGTTGTGTCTTGTTTTCAAATAGAAATTCTAGGGTTTGCTTTCAAGGGAGAAGAGTCGGCGCAGCCGAGGAGAGACAAGACAACACCAGAAGACGAATAGCACTGGAAAGAAGGAGATGAAGAAGTAAACTATCATTCTCGTCATCAACATCGTAAATGGAGATTCAAGGTTAGTTTTTGTTTTGCCGTAATTTTTTTGGTTACTTTTCACCAATTTAGCGTGTCAGGGACATATAGGTCACGTGCCTGGCGGTAGAAAAGCAAAAGAAAAAGGGTGATACACCACATGGCATATCTTAGACATGTTATGGAAGCATGTCGGAGTCATGTGGTTGTCGGACACGCGTCGGGTAGCGTCAGATGCATGTCGGTGCATCTCAGCAGGTCAGGTTATACATGTGCCTGGCCTGCCAATTGATGTGAATCTAAAGTAATGGCTCAACAGACATGACATATGTATGGTTAAGCTTATAAGGTGTAAGCACCTTATAAGCTTAGTCAAACATGGAAAATAACTCGGGTAACAGTGCACAACATAAAAATCAAGACTTCAAGACCAAAACACCCAAAGTTAGCAATTGAAAAGAACCCTAATTTTATCGGGACTGCCGTGAGGCTGGAAAAAATCTTATTATGCAAGTTAAGCAGGCTGTCAATAAAGGGCAACCGAAATAAAGATTTACCCCATTTTGATATGTAGCTAGACCAAATGAATGAAGTGTTTGTTTTGGGGGGAAATAGCAGAACAAAGTGAAAAGTGGAGGAAAGTTTCAGACATAGTAGAAGAGAAATACAAACGGTATTGATCATTGATCTGTCGATTGTCAAATTAAAATTATTCACCTTACGTATATTCTCAATATTCATGCCGCGTTTGCCCATGACTTTACCAACTGCATATGCAGGTACAACCATTTCCACAGTTGAAGGTGGAGGCAATCTGCTCAACAAGGCAAGATTATAATCAAAGACATACTTTGAAGACTTCAGAAAAATTAAGTCCCAGTCATAAATTCATGACATAGAAGACTAACCCTCCATACAATGACGATGAATGGGAGGAAAATGATCCATAGCCACTATCTCCAGTCTTTATCAAAGAGAAAAAACAAGGTTAGAGAAGAGGAAAACCAAACCATGAAATTTGAAATTAACAATTGGATGAAATGGCATTTAGCACTATCTGGCACAAGCAGAAATTTCAAAAGAAACTTGACAACACAAATAACATCGACATTTAAAATAAATTAGTCCAATACTCCTGTAGTAATAATAATTGACGAAAAAATATAAAATTAATATCCACTAAAAATATTACACATGACCTTTTGCAATAAGTAACATGTATAAATATAGATTGAACGCAACCTAGGAAAGGACGGGATTTATTAGATATATTTAGCAGCCAAGACAAAAATTAATTAAAATTCTTTACTCAAAACAAGAAAAAATCCTTCAAAAAAAAAAAACGTAACCATAGATTGAAGGAAATCTAGGAATGGGCGGGATTTATTAGATATATTTAGCAGCCAAGATAAAAATTAATTAAAATTCTTTTCCGTGTAAATAACACATGGTATCACCTTGCCATACCATTATTTCACATAACTCTTTAAATAGCTTTTAACTTAAAAAGTGTTACTCTTTTCCTCTTTTTCTTTTTATTTTGGGAGGGTTATCAACAAGACATTGTCCCAAATCAGGATCTTCATTAAGAAGAATAATCATAACTTGTTCCCGTGCTTTATAATTTGCAATGCGTTGTTCGTAATTGCACGGTTTACTATCCAGATGACGAAATGTTAAGTAAAGATAGCAGTGACATCTTTTTCTTTTTATACATGGATCTACTAGGAAAATAGCTTTCACAATAGCACAGTTGCTTACCAACAGAGACCCATAGGTTCTGGAGGAAAACAGGCCAACTCCACTCTCAGTTTCAGCACTGTGCTCATAGCCCAAAGGAGCAGCCGGACGAATACTAGGCAAAATTGAGGGCACCGAGAAACCAGCACCACCAGAAGAAATGCGGCCACCTTCTTTGTCTTTCAACACATCATCTCGCAGCCTCAAGACAATCTGAATAAGTGCATCTCTCAAACTAGCAACTTCACCAACAACCTATGATGTGGAAAATGGGTTTCGATAAATAAGGTACCAAGTAAGAGACATTGTTGACCAACAACATTAACAAGAGCCAGATAACGTATACCTCAACAAGTTCATCATTTGCATCTGCACAATTAGGCTTCTCACCCTTGGAGATTCGTATATCTGCTTTAGTTCTCTTCCTGATTTCATTTATGATTGAACCACTTTTCCCGATGATACATCCAATAGCCTTAGATGGAACAAGAAGCCGCAAAGTTACCGTATCATCATCTTCATCATTTATCTTTCCTTGCAGCAATAACACAGCTTCGACAGCTGTGGACTTCAGATCATCCAATGACTGCCCAAAACAAATATTGCACATGACTATCGGGAATGGACGAGGAAATTTTGCCAATCTTGGTAAGTGAATATATAGCAATTGAATTAAAATGACCAAATAAAATAAATATGAAGAAACTGTAAGAAAGAGTCTCTAAATGAAGTTGTCAAATATGAACATGACTGTTTTTGCTATCACCTTTGACCAAATGAAAGCACAAGCGAAGTGGACTACAGCATACATGAAATCAATTTTCTGGCGTAAATTAAGAGACATAAAGACAGTAATAGATATTCAAAAATTGCAATAAGTTTTCCTCGCTTGTCAGCAAATTATTTAGTCAATAGATGTAAACAGTAACCTGCCTATAAACATCCATAAACCAAGTGATACTTCAGATTGGAAAAAAAAAAAAAGAAAAAGAAAAAGAAAGAGAGTCCCAAGGTAGTACACGGAAACATGACAATCCAACTCAACTGTCTATAAACAAAGAAAAGCAAACCCAAGCACAATATCCTCGATAAAATAAAGGTGTATTCTGCAGAAAAGAAGATTGAGTGGTTTAAGTATTCATCTTCTTCTAGAGTAAATTCAATTGATAACCTAAAAATAAACAATGATAGAGATGATGGCCATGCCTCTGTTGAGATAATGCTGACAACACACTCATTGTAATTGGCCTTCGGGTCCTCAACCTCAATATGGGCACCACTGTCCTGCCTTATATGTTTGATGGAACTTCCACCTTTGCCAATAACACGGCCAATTTTATTTAAAGGACACAAAACTTTTATGGTTAATTCCTCTGATCGAGATGCACCACCATAACCAGACACCACAGGAAGAGTGGATGAATAAACTGACCACGTGTTCCCAGCATCGGCACGACTAGGTATGTCCGGTGCGTCTGCAGGACCTAAAATAGAAGGAACAGATCTGGATGGGATAATAGGATCTACACTTTGATAAAATCCAGTAGCAGGATATATGGGAACATCTGACGGGATGATTATGCTAGGAGGGGTTTCTGGGATGGAAGCATCAAGAGGAATATCTTCCTTCGGTGAAAACTTGTACATGATAGCAGAAATGGCAAAAAGTGCTTTCTTCAACGCCTCTGAGTCGCCAGATATCTATTACAAATAAAGACATACATCACATTCTATAACTAAAGGAATATCAAGTAACCGCACTGCATGCATTATTGCTCTACAGCAATGACGACTTCAATTGCGTCAACCCATAATGATCCAGGAAAAGAGAAGTATTTTAGGACTTATCTTTCTAGTTTTAATTCATCACCAAATATTCTGGATCAAATTTAGTGTAAAGATGATATTTACAATTATACAATTCTAAGCTAAAGAAAAACTAACCACAACAAAATTGTCAAACTTCAATGCACATGAATGAGACGGGTCACTGGCATCCTTGGAAGTGATCTTGATGTTTGTCCTTGTCTTGTTTCTCAACTTCTTAATAGTGGTACCGGATTTCCCAATAATATTGGCAGACTGGCTAGATGGAACAAGAATCTTACACTCCTCCTCAGTTTTGTCGTTATTCTTCCTGTCAAAATCCCCGACCATAGCCACTGCATTTGCAATAGCCTCATGCACCTTGAGGAGCGCATCCTGAGCAGGACAGAGAGGTTCCTTATTATTGAATTCATCATCAACTTCAATGTCCTCCTTCTCTCTAACATGGCAATAAATCGTGATAACTCTATCTCTAGCACCATGAAATGGGTCCAGCACCTTGACCTTTGCTCTCGTCTCTTGCCGGATCGAGTTAATTACTTTTCCACTCTTTCCAATCACGCTCCCAATAACACCGTCAGGGCAAAGAATCCTATACACTATCAGTTCATCATTACCCTTATGGTCTCTATCTCTTTCTCTATCCACTCGCCTCTTTTGGTTCTTGCTATCCATGTCATCACGATGAGAACGAAAGCGCTTCCCATTTTCACCCATTGCACACTACACAAACTGTCCCCCTGAATGCATTGAAAAGCAATTCTAAACTTTGAGGTTGAATCAAAATCAGAGGGAAAAAATTGCAACCAAATTTCACAAAAAATAATAATTAATATAAAAAAATCATAGAAGAAGGAAACATTTTTTCCCTTTCCCTCTTTCCATATCAAGCCCCTAAAGTTTCACTTTTTGTCCCATTTATCAGAGTTTTGATCTAAAACGGAATAAACCAAAAATGTCTGGAATTTACTACTCCATCCATAGTGCTAAAATACACACAACTATTTATGTATAATGAATCACACAAAAAAATACAAAATATATTAAATTTATTATTTCACGTACAGGCAGAAATAATAGTGATCACTCAAAAGGGTTCGTTACCTTCGAAGAAAAAAAATTCCAGAAACCCTCAGGTAAAGTAACGAAGGAAAAGCCCTCGTCAAAAACCTAATTAGCAATATTGCTGCGAGCAATTAGTCTAGTAGAATTGACGTATAAAACCCTAATGAACAACAATTGTACCTGGTCAAGTTGAAGTGCCCAATTGAAGGGTAAACCCACGCTAAAAGCGTCAGCGCTGGTAAATTTATACGTATATAGGGCAAACGACAGTGTGTGAGGAGTCCGGTGATGGAGAGTGCAATATTGGAGGCGGAAGCAGCCTAAAACATGCGTACGACTTGAAATTATTTTAGTGGAAATCAGATTGTTTTTCCCAGTTAATTAAATCAAGGGAAAATTGCAGTCACGCACCAAATCTTTATGTCATCAGATGTATCAAACCTTTAAAAAACACAATTTCAGTTCAAATTGACAAAAATTGTTACTTTCTTTGTTAGTTGACCAAATATAAAAAGTTTGACAAATGTTAACTAATTTTTAAAAGACAAAAGGGTAATTTTCCATTTTTTCCATATAAAAAAACTAATATCAAATAATTAAATCAAAAAAAATAAAAAATAAAAACCTCAACCCGCCCCACACAAAACTAAAACCCCCAAAATGTTGGCACCACCACTCCGATCACAACCCTGGCGCCACGTCTACAGTCTCCGCCACATATCCTCTCTCAAAAGCCACGCTGCTACACTCTCCAAACTATGAAAAGATTAATTCGAAATAAGTTTTTTGATTCATTGTTACTAACCTTGGTTGTTATGAACGTATTCTCTCTCTTCACAAGTTCAGTCTGAAATGCTTAAGCAAGTAGTATGCATACGTGTGTTATTTTCTCTATATAAATGTATGATTTCTTGCCAGAAGAATTAAGTTCATGACCTATGCTTTGTTGAATACAAGCTGATTGTGAGCATCTCAAATGCATTTGCTTCATGTAACATGCATGTTATGTGTTTGGATAAATCATGCTCATTATCCGATTCTTGTCATATCGAGTTTCTTTATATAAAGGGTTTGAAATTTTAAAAGTCCTCTGGGTTTTTTTAGGGGTTTTAAGTGTACATGGGATAGAGATTTAAGAACATATATTGAAAATATCTTATATTTGCTGCCTTTAAGAAAAGAAGTTACTTATGCTATTATGGTCAATTGTATTTGTGTAACATATTTGTAATGAATTTGCCAATGCATGGTCATGCTACAAGATTCAGAGCACAACTCTCATTATTTATAATTGATTGGTGTTTTGTTTAATTTTATATTTTTTATTTATTTAACATTTATTGCTCTATACTTTCTACGAAGAAAACTACATTGTAAACTATCTGACAGCAAAGGTCCCGAGCCTCAGTCTTTTGTGATTGGATTTTTAGTTCAGCTTTTATGTGGGCTTGCCAAGTTTGGATAGTTTGATGATGACAGATTTAGAGATGCGGTTGAAGAATCAATTAACTCTTTAGACCAGGTATTGTAGATTTTTAAATGATGAAATGTGTCACAACCAACCGTTCTTTGTGCAGGCATCCATGTGCATTTCTTGAACAAATGCTAATAAACAATCTTCCTAACTAGCATAATGTTCTTCCGTAAACCAATCGAAGAAGAAGTTGTGTGTGATGTTAGATCTTGTTGATTTTGTTTGAATATTGCCACATTCAAACGGAGAATTTATTCTAGGGAAGGTATAGTTAGTTTTGATTGACTATGGAAAAAGATGGATATCATCGTCACTGAAAATCTATGCACACTTAATTTTTCTGTCTTCCTTGCCTTGATTCTGCTTTTGACTAAGTTCTTGTAATTTAGCTGCTCATGCTTATGATATAAATCCTGATGAGGTTTCTTTATGTATCAGGCAACAGATAGGATATTAAATCAGCTTGTTTCTTTGATGAGTCAAGTTGGACTCTTTCAACATTTTTATAAGTTTTTCATTAGTTTGAAGAAATAAAAGTTCATAGAAGAATTGTAAACTCGAAGTTCTGTAGAACTCTCTCCTTTTGCTTCGGCATCAAATTTTATGGAATCGCTATTTTGCACTGTCACCTAATATTTACAGTTGATTAAATTAATGTTTCTTATATATATTATAGAGGAACAACCCATGTCCTTAAAAAAAAATAGCTTATGAATATCTTTCATTTTTACAAATGAATTTCTCGAAAATTTACATATACTTATTTTTTATATTAACCATCGACGTGCAACGTACGTTCGTCCCACTAGTTATACACAAAAAACATAATAGAGGCTGGGGGCATGATTGCGTTTAAAATAGAGGTTTTGCCCAACACTTATCACCACTACCCATCTCCATTTCTAATCACTACTACTCCAACACCAGTGCATCCAAGTCTTTCTGTAGTGTTGTGTTGACCCCAAAAAATGGACC
>CAIGRK010152921.1:0-13464 GCA_903798315.1 Fraxinus greggii
TGACACACTTTATCAAAGAAAAAGTTGAAAGTCTTATACGTACGACCTATGTACCGACCAAAGCACAGATCCCCAATATATTCACTAAAGGACTACCTCGACAAAACTTTGAGGATTTCATCTACAAGTTGGATATGGTCAACATCTACGATCCAACTTGAGGGGGAGTGTAGAAATCCCGGTTATAAAAATATTTTATATGATTATATAATCGATTTTTTACCTTAAACTAGATTAGGTAAATTTTGTATTTCCCTAGTTAGAAGCTTGCCTTATTTATTCCCTGTTTGTACTATATATTGAGGCCCTTAGTAATGTAAAAACATAGAATACAAGAATTCAATTCTTATTTCCACATTCTCATTTCTATATATGGTTTGCCTTTATTTCTAACCTACTTATGCTTTGAATCATGTGTGATAGTCTCCGGGATTTTTGCAACTTTTAACTTCTTTTTTCCTCAATATTTAAGAATTTTAGTTTGTAGCGGTATTTTCCAAATAAGAATGAAAATTTAATTTCATCATACAAGTTTCCTGGTGTCACTTATCAGAAAAGGTTATTGATCCAATTCAAAGTTGTACTATTTTATACAAGTGCTGAGAGTATCTGAAAANTTATTCCCTGTTTGTACTATATATTGAGGCCCTTAGTAATGTAAAAACATAGAATACAAGAATTCAATTCTTATTTCCACATTCTCGTTTCTATATATGGTTTGCCTTTATTTCTAACCTACTTATGCTTTGAATCATGTGTGATAGTCTCCGGGATTTTTGCAACTTTTAACTTCTTTTTTCCTCAATATTTAAGAATTTTAGTTTGTAGCGGTATTTTCCAAATAAGAATGAAAATTTAATTTCATCATACAAGTTTCCTGGTGTCACTTATCAGAAAAGGTTATTGATCCAATTCAAAGTTGTACTATTTTATACAAGTGCTGAGAGTATCTGAAAAAGTTACAAAAATTATGCTGTTGAATTATTCAGGTACAGGATATGACGCACTTGCCATTTGCTGAGCGTGAACTTATGCTGATCAAGGTTGCTGTTAATGCTACTGCTAGAAGGGATGTCCTTGATACTGCCAATATTTTCCGAGCCAAACCTGTTGATGTGTCTGATCATACAATAACATTAGAGGTCAATTCTCTTTGGACTTTTTATTTTCTGTTGAATAGATTTTTCTTCATTGCATATTTTTCCGCTTCAGTAACTTTCACTTGATTATTTTGTTTGCAATTTTTGGTGGTGAGAGTTCCACACACTTCCACTCATATATATATGCATGTGTGTTGTGCATGCGTTCAAGCGTCCTTGCTCGTGCATTTAGGTAGACATTCATATTTATACCGAACAAGTTCACAACATCACTTGAGAACTAGTTATACTTTTATATTGATCCGAACCTTGTGATCTAGCCTGCACGACCAAATTTATGAGGAATTGTGTTAGACTGAAATTCACTTATCGCATATAATTATTTTGACATATAACATAAGAGTTCAACTTTTTTATATTATTCATCCAATTCAAGGGGGGTTATATATACAAGATCCAACCCTAATACTATTTGTAAAAGGAAAAGGATATTATCCTATTTCGAATAAAAAAGCTGTACACTTCTATTATCATATCAATTTCTAACTAAATAAGGAACATAAGATAAATAAATACACGTTAAATAATCTCCTACTCTAACTCTCTGCCTTCAAGTTGCTTCATAGATATTAAACATGCCCAACTTGATAATGATGTATAGAACGTCCAATAGCGCACACAATAGAAGCTTACACATAAACAACACAACACGCACAAACAACACGCATAAGAAGATGAGAAATCTTCAAACACAATGTATGCACACACATCTAAAATCAACATACAAGTAAGCTAAGAACTCATTCGAGCAAGCAAAAGGCTTGTGCATGTAGCAGAAACTTTGCATGCACAACAAAAAAGGTTTTAGAGCATTGAGTTTTCAAACCGGGGATTCCACAACCATGAAAAAGTGGCTAGATCGACCAGGGCAAAGTGTTGGAGAATGGTCACAGAAGGATTGCAACTTAAAGAAAAACTAGAGAAACTAAAGAATAATAGCCATTACAATAAAAGATCCGAGAACCATAAAAAATTAGAGGTAGTAGAAGACCTAGCAATGTTTGTAGCAAGATATCTCTTGCACAACAATCCAGAGTTCGAAACATCAAGAACACACTGAAACAACCCAATCGCAATATCCCAAATACTCCTGACTAAAAACGAACAACCTTAAGAAAAAATAATCTCACAGAAGTGGAATGATGGATGGAGAGGTAATTGGACCAAGGAGAAGGTGAAATATCAGTCAAAATGCAAGAATCTAAATGTTCAGGGTCCATTGTGCCACATATAGAAACTTCGGGGACTAAATTGTTCCATCTGAAAGTTTAGGGACCATTTCGTCACATATAGAAATTTAACGGACTAACCTGTGCGAATGTGAAAATTCAGGGGCGAATTTAACTTTTCAGAAAGTTTAGGGACTGATATGCTAGATTCTGAAACGTTAGTGGCCAACCTGCACAATTAGAAAACTTCAGAGGCGTGCTGAAATTTAAGGAGAAGCATGCTAGGCCTTTGCACATACTTCTTCACAAATCAGGAATTAATGGAAACCGTACCTTAATTGATTTAATCCAATAATTGGAAATCTCAAATAAAATATTATTCCTGTTTGGTACTTATTAAAATCCAAATTTTAATTTAAGTCAAAGTCAACAATTAATTTCAACCACATTTATTGGGTCCCACAACTTTTCAATCACACATTTCATCAACTTTTATCAAAATCTACTAAAAATCTGATTTTAATCCCTACTTACTATGGGCATTATATTACAGATTTTCTTTAAATAGAAGATCAAGTTAGAAAAGGAAAAATACCATGTCATTGTTGCATTTAAAATGTATTTGACTGGCTTTATTTTCCACGGAAAATGTCATTTTTCACCCAAATTCCTATTTTTGGGGTGTTTGTTTGACAATTTTTCCCATGAAAAATATTTTCTAACTTTTGGTCATGTGATTATATTATTTTTCTCAAAAATAAGGAAAACATTTTTTTAGGGGGATGTGATTTTTATTTTCCAGGTAATGCACCCTGTCTTACATATCCCCTCTCTCTCATCTACCCACCAATAAAAAATGGACAAATATAATATTTTTTAGGTTGAAAATTAAATCAATCAAATCCATTTAATTAATAATTTCATACAGATAAGTTCTAAGCAATTGAATTACCTAGAATTTATTTTATTACTATGCAAATTCTATGCTCACATTCAAACGCACCTTTAATGTCAAGTTAAGAAGTTCAGCCAAGTTAGGGTTTATAATGAAATTGAATTTTAGGGTTAAATTTGAAACCCATTAATATAGGCCCTAATATCCAAAACCTAGGGAACCAAAGTTGATATATAAAATAATAATAATAATAATAATTGCCGTATGGGCGGCACAAGACCGTTCGCCAAGAACAAATACGATTTTCAAGTTTAACCCAAGTTAGCTCTCCTACCAAGTTGAAATTTTGGTTGAACTTGTATCATTCATCTAATTCAAGACCCTAATCCTACTTGTAAAGGAAATGGAAAAATATTACCTTATTTGGAATAGAAAAGATATACAATTCTATTCCCATATCAATTTATAGCTGAAATAAGGAACATATAATAGATGGAATACATCTTATTCTAACTCATAGTATTCCATAGGCCCTGCAAGAGCAAAAAAGCTTCTGTATGCAAATTTTCAATCTCAGATGGCACTCTCTCTTGCTCTGTATGGTTTCACGCAAGCCCCTGTATGTCCCATGTTATGTGAGGGATGAGGGTGTGTACTGGAATTGGGAGGTATGCCAATAATCAATAGTCCTCAAAATCAGGAACCCTATCCCTATTTATAAATTAGTATCTACTAAATGTATCTAATATTGGTAAGTCTTCCACATAATATCCCTAGTATCTTCATCACGAGAGCGTCAAGTCCAATGCATAATGAAGCAGCATTTGATTTATTCAGATGCCTTTGCTATTATTTTTGGAATAATTTTTATTCCAACGGCTACATCATGCCAACCTAAAGAGAAAAATATGAACTCCAGAACACAATATGTACATGGGAAGTTGTCTTATGCAGATGAATTGGGAAACAGTGAAAATTGATTGAAGTTATGAAAATTGAGTGAACTTTATGCTGTCCTCGAGTGTTATGATTGATATACACTTGGTGCATGTTTGGCAAAGCTTAATTTTTTAAGCTGGTCAAACATACTTTTTATTCAAACATTTTCGTAAGACCCACAACTTACTATCCACTCATTATTCATATCTTCCGTAGGACTCATAATTTATAAAGCACTTTAAAAAAAATGAAAAGAAAAAAGAAGAAACTTTAGCAATTATGCACTAACTGACTTGCTTGACTCACCAAAATATGCTAAGATGATACATGAACTACAGAGTTATATTTTTTCGGTAGTGTTAAATATTATGTTTGGAATGTGACTAGAGAAGTGAGTGCAAGATATAGTTTTAAGAAGTCTTTTCATTTATTTATTGATAAAACTGTTTGAACTTTCAGACTACACCGTTAATTTTTTTGGTTATCTGTGTAGCTTTTTCATCCAGTGTTGCTAATACTCAACTTTATTCTTCCAGCTCACAGGAGACTTTAATAAGATGCTTGCACTCCAGAAATTATTAGAGACTTATGGAATTTGTGAGGTTTGTGCCCAAATCGCCTCGTTTCCTACATTCAATGTGTCTAATAGTACCTTGCCATGGCGATACACACACTGATCTTCCATGTATAGATTGTATTTAACCTCAAGGAATAACTATACTTTAAGCACAGAAAGAAATCAGTGAAAACACCTTCTTTTAGCAAGTCTCCCCAAGAACAATTTATTCGTGATTATTTCTTAACACTTGACCATTTTATTTTTTATCAAGGTGGCAAGGACAGGGAGAGTGGCACTGGTTCGGGAGTCAGGTGTAGATTCCAGAGTTCTCCGGGGATATTCTCTTCCTACGTAGACTTGCCATAGATTTCTGTTGTTGTATATCGTCTCCTCTTCTTCCTTACTTGAGTGTTGTAGTATTGCTTTAGTTTAGTTGCTAGAAGTTGTTGTCTTGTACGTTTCTGCCAGATCAAAATAGAACTATTGCATGATGTATTGAAATTTAGTGATTTAAAGTTTTCTAATAAGAAAGTAATACTTCAGTTATGCATAATTATTCTTTTCGTGTGTAGTTATTAAGCCACTCATGCTATTTTTGCATTCGGAAGAGTATACTTTGACTGGGCACTAAACATATTTTATATCTCAAATTCTGTATCCTACTCATCATATCCAATGCACCAGTGACAAGCCGAAAACTATTGTACTATATATTAGCCAAACACCCTAAAGATTAGCACAGTTATTAGTATTGGATAACATTACATGGATTATGAATGTATAGAATTGATCTCCTGTTTCAGTGGATGTGGCAAGAGAACCTACAGTGAAAACCATAATTACAGTTATCTTGCCTCATTAGCAGTGAAATTTTTTTATCATGTCCATTAGGAGTAGGAGATCAGGGTTGTATGAATGTGATTTTCACTTTTCTTAGTTCCTGTTTGGTAAAGATTAAAAATCGAATTTTTAGTAGATTTTGATAAAAATTGATAAAATATATGTTTGAAAAGTTGTGCATTTCATGAAAATGTAGTTAAAATTCATTGTTGATTTTGATTTAGATTAAAATTTCCTTACCAAATAGGGAATTGATTTCGTCACATAGAGTATAATCATGACAAAAATGAATATAAAAACACGCCTTTGCATATTTTAGATTGTAAATATTAATTTTTTTTTTTTTAAATGTCTATGAAACTATCGAAAGTAAAAGAAAAACAAACGTAAAATGCTTAAACCCCAAGTATTCAGGTACATATATAGTCGAAGTACACATTTTTATTGCTACAAATATTAAATATATTTTATTGCCATCTCCCACAAGAAAAATAAACGAGTGCTCAAATATGCTACAACGGATTTAGAATGAGAATTCCTATTGATGCAGCAACTACTTTAATCAATCCCGGTAATCTGAATGAGGAGCTGCTGGAGTTTGGAACCGAATTTCTTGATCGTGTATCGGGTGTACCTGAAACCGAGAATTACATTAGTCGAAAAAATAGACATCTAACAAAATTTGTCAGTTATTCAATTCAGTGCATCAAATGTCACGAAATGGTCAAGGGCTTACCGGTAATGCAGCCGATGGGGTTGATACGATCACCACATCTGCCGGGCAGCGTTTGGGCCTCGGTAACATTGATCCCGGCACGTTCGGCTTGGTTGGAACCCTTAATGGTAATAAAACTGCACAAGCATTCAGGCATCGATTTGATCACATGTCTCAGCGGATTGCAGCAATTATCGGGCGGATTCTGATTGCTGTTTAGGAAATTCAAGCAAGGCTGAAGCTGGTTCATGCACTCTTGCTGTTGAACTTGGCACTGATTTTGGCTCACTAAACAGGAAAATATTAGCGTTGCCATTGAAATACCACACGCTGTTCCGAATTTCATTTCTTCAGCTTTATTACTACCAAATATTTTGCTCTATACTATCGATGGACTATGCTATAAGTGTTTATGTATATATATTGTGTGTTTTTTTAGCATATTTGAATTGATAGGTGAGAGTTGGTGATCAAACAGGAGGAATTCTAGATGGAAAAAATTAAGTTGAACTACTTATTTTTCAATTATAATTAACATATATATTTTTAGGAAATGTCGGTATTTATCAATTAAAATGACTTTGACTATGTATCAAATAAAATTTTAAACTCTTTCTTCGTCCTCCGATATTGTATAAACTACTTTAACCCCCATGTCGTGGACTTTACCTGAATAAAGAAAAAGGACAGAATAGTATTTGCCAGTTATATTTTAAGAAACATAAAATTATTTTGTTAAGAGGAAAAATTGCAGCAATGATATCTAACTTATTGACTAAGTTGCAACTTTGTCTCAACTAAGTCACCATTGGTCCCCAAGAATGGATTCGAATGACAAAAAATCAATTTGTATTTGATTATCGTAGATTTCGATATTTATTCTTAATCTCTGATTGAAAGCAACTCGTCCCATTTTGACGTCGGCGAAAAACTAATTCATTGAAGTATTATAACATCTAGCACTATTGGTGCTACAACACCATTATAGATGGCTGCTTAGTGGTAGACTCAACGAAATGTAGAATTAAATGAATAATTTAATTATATATATCATTTAATTAAATATTTGTACTGCATAGACTGATATTTTAACACTAGTGATACTAAATAATATTACGCATCATAAAAGAGCGAGATGTATCAATGATCTACGATGAAGAACAATTTCCCTTTGTCGGGTTAAATAACTATACTTCATCAGTTTCTTTTAAAAATCGATTACAAGATTAAATCAACAACAAAAGAGACTTCAATTTTAAGCTTTTAAAATAAATTTTGATGGATTAAAGAAAGGCCCACGCCTCAATATTGGTGTATCAAATGTGTAATTTGACCAAAACATAGAAATGGGAAACTTGTGCAACTAGCACTAAATAGGGAACAAATAATGATGAGTGTTACTAATTTGTAGGACTTTTAGCGTTGTTTGAGACTATTTTTAAGAATACAAGTGAACACGCATGCAGTGCACGTGTCGTAGTGTAATTGGCTACTTAATAGCATGAAATGTTTTTTGGTCATTTTACAGAATTATAGAAGTTTAATGAAAGAATAAAAATAATTAACGATGTTAAAAAAGCACGAATAGAAACGGCAGACAGTGATGCCTTATTGTTCTTCTATTTTAGCGCTGCTATTTTTCATGCGTTTTCTTGACAGTTGAAAAGCAAAAGAGAAGCTCACAGATTTCGAGAGCCTGCTTCGGTTTGACCGCGTTTCATTGCCGAATTTTGAGACCCAAAATTGAGGGTTTGAGGAATGAAATGAAAATGGGCAAATGAAAAGAAATGGGAGCGTTACTATTTTTCATGCTATTTTCTCGGCGGTTGAGAAGCGAAAGGGAAGCTCACAGATTTCGGGAGCCTGCTTTAGGTTGACCAAGTTTCATTGCCGAATTTTGAAACCGAAAATTGAGAGTTTGAGGAATGAAATGAAAATGGGCAAATGCATAGAAATGGAAAAATCTGAAACGACGCCATAATGGTTGACAATAGGTAATTGCGACACGTGTACAGACGGAAAGCTCGCTCTTTTATATTAGCTAATAAAAAATATGTAAAATGTTAGTTGAAATTTTAGTGAAAATGTAATTGTTAGCACTAATAAAAAAGGAAAAGAAAAAAGGGAGACACNGTTTCATTGCCGAATTTTGAAACCGAAAATTGAGAGTTTGAGGAATGAAATGAAAATGGGCAAATGCATAGAAATGGAAAAATCTGAAACGACGCCATAATGGTTGACAATAGGTAATTGCGACACGTGTACAGACGGAAAGCTCGCTCTTTTATATTAGCTAATAAAAAATATGTAAAATGTTAGTTGAAATTTTAGTGAAAATGTAATTGTTAGCACTAATAAAAAAGGAAAAGAAAAAAGGGAGACACTAGGTCTCTGTGCTCGCACGGAGGCGCACGAAGGTTTTTTTTTTTTTAAATTACCCCCACTCTAACCTTAACTAAAACATGATTAACACATGATTTCATCGATGGTCCCTGACCCGGCTCAGAATTAACACATGATTTGATCAAACTACCAATTCGAGTTGATCTTCTTGAAATAATGTCAAAGTTCTAAGCATGGAATTCCTCTAAGATAATCTGACGCCTGTCTTTAAGTGAATCATTACCAACTACATAATGCAGTTTACCAATTATCATCTCAAATAGTTCAACCCCAAACCTGTAGACGTTACTCTGAGGAATTGGTTCAATCTCATCTGAAGATCCATCACCGAAGAAGCTAAAATCCGATATTTTCGCTGTGTAATCTTCAGTGAGATACACGGCTAAAGAAGTCAAGTTTCTGTAGGGTACTACCGGTGTCAATTGGTACATGTGCTACAGACAGTACACCATCCCCATTGCTATTCTCAGTCGCATGGCCCAGTCCAAGTGTTCAGCGTCTTTTACTACAGAGTCCACAAGAGTTGGAAATCTCATGAATCGTCATGGAACAGATAGTAAAAGAACAAGCTTCACACACACAAATTAGTTCTCATGGTCTAGATATTTTATCACTTAGACCAAGCCGTATTAGTAATATGAAATGAATATCAATTATTACAATAAATGCTAAGCGAGAACATAATTATGACTTGAATAAAAGTAGACCTACAGACAAAATGTTGACAGAGCTCATTGTTCAATTAAAACACCATTGTGCATATAAATAAAAGAAAATTAAATACTCACTGTGTAGATGCTCGAAGAGTGTTCCACTGGGAGCATACTCAAAAATCATCATTCTAGTGAAGGGTTTCTCTTCCTCGTAATATCCAATTAAGTTGACAAAATTTTTTCGATTCACTTTTGAAAGCATATCAATCTGAAGCCAAACGATATCAGAATTTATTAATAGAAAAACAACGAGAATCTGTCATGAAACAAACAAGTTCTTAAAGGAATCACATCAAAGTACCTTATTCCTGAACTGGGCTTCTAGACTATTTGACCAGTCCTTTGCAGAGGCAACAGTCGGAGAAGAAACAGCTATTTCAACTCCATTGGACAGTGTACCCTTATACAATGTCCAGATTGATGAAGAGCTGATTACATTGCTAAAATCTTGACAAGCAGTCTCAGGGTCTGATCTCTTAAGCTTTGGGACCCCTAAGACACAAAGATTGTTGAATTGTTGGTCGATGGTTTATAATTTTCATAGAGATCAGTTTATTATGAAACATGGTACTAAAAGAAGAAAAGGAAGTCAAGAGCATTAGATACAAAAATGTAAAAAGAAAAATTAAGAGTGGTGTAGACATAATCTTTAAGGAAACATGTTGAAGTGTATAGTGGGAAAGAATTTTATCCATTACAAATGCTCTATGTAGCTGTCCACTTAATCCTGCAGCCCAAGGCTTTACAGTAGTAACTTTACTGCATTGACAAAACCATATGCCTGCAATTATAAACAAAAGTAACAAAGGACCTCCAATTGCTTCAGAAAATATCAGAACTATATGATGACTTGGCCACGATTTTTTAGCCGTCTCAGAAGATTTTTTTGCTGGGTTAGGAAGTGAAGATGGAGAAATACTATTGGGAGAATAAGCTGGAGGGAGAGAAGGAGAAGGGGATGGTTCTGGTGTTGGAGAAATTTCAAATTTGGGTGACAGTGTTGGCGGGCGAAAAATCTTCGAAAATCGCCATTTAGGATCTTCTTCTAACAATTTCCGTTGTGCTATATATCCCATTTGTCCTAAATTCCTGCAGATGTTGCAATGCCATTGAGAACTTGAAAATAAAAATAGATACTTTTAGAAATTAGAATTCCAATCAGGGACAAGAGTCCTTAGAAGTGGAGTTAACATGTAGTTAGTTTAGGATGTGAGTGAAAAAACATTGTTATTGACACTAATATAAAAAAAATGACTTAAAAAAATATTGTTGATTGCCTTAGAAACATTGTTATTGGCACACCAAAAAAAGAAAAACTTCGTGCTCGCACAGTTGCACACAGACACCTCCGTGTAGCACGGAGGTACATCGTATACCTCCGTGCTACACAGAGGTACATCCGTGCATGGACAGAAATGCGCACGGAAACCTCCATGGAGCACGGAGGTACTTTCGTGTACGTGCGCGCGGAGGTTTTTTTTTATTTATTTATTACAATGCTAGCAATAACATTTTTTTCAATTAACATTTTTAGATACAAATTTGTTTAAATAAGTCAACGAATCCAGATAAAAAGTGAATTATTTTATTTTGTTGGAGAGTTACATATGCGAAATCAAACAAATCCCAAATTCACCTAACAAAATCATCCAATTTCCATACTCAAGTGTTTCTAATCTAAAGCATCGATTTCAATTTAAGATTCAACCAACGCAGTAAAACATAAAATTGTCTCCGTGCAGCACGGAGACACGACCGTGTCTCCATCTGTGTCTAACTCCATTTCGCACGGTGACACGATCCTGTCGGTGTCTCTGTGCGATATGGAGACTGGACTCGAACTGCTCTAATACATTCACAATCTGCCAAAACTCAGGCCTCTTGTCTGGTTGCACAGACCATGTGAAAACAAAATTCATCAGGAATTAATGTGTTTTTCAAGAAGGTCTCAAATTCTGAAAGAAAACAGAATTTGGTTATAAAGATTAAATAACATTCTAATTACATACTAAACCCGTAAAAGATTAATGTGTTTTCGAGAAACATTATTCTCCACATAGTGCTCCACAAAATATTAAGCACAAATCCCACTTCAGTTTCATTCCATATCTCCAAGGTTACTGAGGCAAAACCATGAGATTTTAGAATTTAGCAAGCAATAATTACAAAAGATAGAACATATTGCTCAATTAGCACAATTTTTCATGCTGAGATTCAAGAGAAATGAATACTAAAAAGTAAACAGAATCAATTAGCACAGTTTCAGTGTCTTCTTGCCAGTAAATTTAAGGCATTACACAAATGCGTGCGGACGGAGAACCTCCTGCAGCGACATAATTGACCATTGGCTCAACAGAAAAACACCCATAAGTAAAAACACCACAAATCAAGGTTAGAGATTTCTTGCCTAGAGAGCTATAGGCATCGTCACTTAGTGCGGAGGCAGTAGCGGACAGACAGCGATAAAGAGTAGAAATGCTGGTAGCACCACAAAATCAGGGTTAGAGATGGCTAGAGAGCAATTAGGACGGAGATTGCTGCTTAAGCCATGAAAACAAATGAAAAATGCTAAACGACATAGTTTTGGTTGAGATATGAAAATGCAACAACCGTCCAAGAAAAAACTGGCTCTTTTATATAGTTAGGACATTTTGTAAAAAGAGATTTTTTTTTGGGAGAATATAGTTAAAAAGTAATTTTTTATGCGTAAAATTATTTTATTAAAGATAATATAATGCTGAAAATGAGGTTTTAAAAATGGAGTTCGAACATGGACTTGATCTTTAAAAAATTGTGTTATTAGTAATTTGCTACTTTTGAATTTGTGCTATCCTAAATGTTTTAAAGGGAAGATTACATAACTAAGATGTTAAGTTTAACCAATTTCAAATTTAAAAGATCAAGGCTTAAAATTTCAAATCTAAGACTTTTTTGAATTTTATTTATAAATAAATAAATTAAACATATGTTTTATTAATTAAATATATTAAGGTCACTATTCCATATAATTTGGTTACAAATTCCATATAATTAGTCATATATTTTTAATTGATCACAAATCACAATTTTTATATATCACAAATTATTTTACGGTCACAATTCAAAACATTTATAAGTCACAATTTGTTTATCGATCATAAATTAAAAATTTATATGTCATAATTCATTCATTGGTTATAAATCTATCAAATTAATAAGTCAAATATTATTCATTAGTCACAAATCACAAATTTTATATGTCACAAATTATTTTACGATAAAAATTCAAAAAAATTTTATAGATCACAATTTATTCATCAATCACGAATAAAAATTTATACATCACAATTTATTTATCGATCACAAATCATAAGTATTATAAGTCACAACTTATCAGACAGTCACAAATTATCATATTATCGGTCACATATTAACAATTGTTTAGGTCACACATTATTTCTCTATCGCAATTTATCTTTTTCATTGTTCACATATTGTTTATTGGCCACACACCAACCAATTCATTAGTCACAATTGGTCACATATTGTTTATTGGTCATAAACCAACTAATTTATTGGTCACAATCAACAAAACAATTCGTGACCACCACCTCCACCGACATTAGCATAACCACCAATGCTACATGTACCACCACTTCCACTATCTCCTCAAATCCATTACCGTCAATGCCACCATCACCGCGACTACGACAACCACCATCTACACTCTTCACCACCCTGACCACTATCTCCACCACACCACACCACCACTACCACCAACCAAAAAATCCCCAAACCTACCGTCATCGCTACCATCATCGTCACCACGACTACCACCAACAGTCACCGCAATCACCACCAACCCACGGCCACAGCCACTGACCCCACCATCTCCATCACAGCCACTAGGGGTCGTCGTGGGTTGGGTTGGGTCGATTTTTACCCCAACCCAAACCCAACTCAATATTGTCGGTTTGTTCGAAATCCAACCCAACCCATGTAAATGTTGAAACCCAACCCAACCCAACCCAATTATGTGTCGGTCGTGTCGGGTTGGGTTGGTCGGTCTGAGATAAATTTATTACACAAAAA
>CAIGRK010152964.1:0-10775 GCA_903798315.1 Fraxinus greggii
TTATTGAAGCGAGATTCATACGCGAAGTCAAGTACCCAACATGGATCGCAAACATTGTTCCAGTTAGGAAAAAGAATTGACAACTACGAGTCAGAAAAAAAATGATTTTCCACTTCCAATAGCAGAGTTGATGGTTGATGCAACTACTGGGTACGAAGTCTTATCTTTCATGGATGGATTTTCCGGATACCACCAAATACGATGAATCCAAAAGATAAGGAGCTTACATCATTCCGTACTCCTAAGGGCATATATTGTTACAAAGTTATGCCTTTTGGATTAAAAAATGTCGGGGCAACCTTCCAGTGGGTATTGCAAAAGATCTTTGGTAACATGTTGCATAATAATGTGGAATGCTATGTGGATGATCTTGTTGTTAAAACAAAGAAATGAAATGATCATTTACAAGACTTACGAGATGTTTTTCAACGACATCAAATGAAGATGAATCTGCTAAAGTATGCATTTGGTGTTATCTTTGGAAAATTTCTTAGCTTCATTGTTCGACATCCGGGCAATGAAAAAATCAATCAAAAATTGATGCCATAATTAACATTCTGAGCCAAGAAATGTGTATGAGTTGAATAGTTTTCAAGAAAATCTTTCATACATTTATCTCCAACCTTGCCGAACGTTATCATCCATTTCAAAAATTAGTAAAGAAAAATGTACCATTTGAGTTGGATGATGCATGTCGAAATACTTTTCAAAGTAATAAACAATATTTGTCTTATCTGCCAGTACTCGCAACTCCAACTCCAAAGAAGCCACTGACTTTCTATGTTGCATTGCAAGAATATTGTTTAGGAGCACTTTTCGTCCAAGTCAATGATGAAGGAAAAGATAATGCGCTTTATACTTGAGTCAGACACTGGTAGATGCTGAAATGAAGTATTCACTTATTGAAAAAATGTCATGCGTTTATCGTTACGACTAAAAAATTTAGATATTATATGCTATCACACACAATCAATCTTGTTTCAAAGATTGATCCATTGAAATATATAATGTCTAGGCCGATTCTTTCCAAAAGGATTGGAAAATGGGCACTTTTGCTGTTTGAATTCGAAATCAAATTCATTTCACAGAAGGCCATTAAAGGAAAAGTTTTGGTAGATTTNCGCTATCACACACAATCAATCTTGTTTCAAAGATTGATCAATTGAAATATATAATGTCTAGGCCGATTCTTTCCAAAAGGACGGGAAAATGGGCACTTTTGCTGTTTGAATTCGAAATCAAATTCATTTCACAGAAGGCCATTAAAGGAAAAGTTTTGGTAGATTTCCTCGCTGATCATCCAATTCAGACGAAATGGGAACTTCAAGAAGACCTTCCGGATGAAGTTCTTTTTACTGAAATTATACCATCATGGAGGCTATACTTCGACGGAGCAACTCGAAGTTATGGTGCCGGAGCAGAAATGGTCTTTGTTACTCCTCATGATCTTATAATACCTTATTCTTTTACCTTAACAGAGAAATATTCAAATAAGTGGCAAAATATCAAGCCATTATCCTTAGCTTGAAGACATCATTAGATACAGATATATATCAGTTGGAAGCCTTTGGAGATTCTAAATTAATAATCAACCAACTTTTAGCTGAGTATGAAGTCCGTAGGTTAGACTTGAAGCTATATCATGAGAATGCATCAACACTTATGAAACAATTTGATTCAGTAAAATCAAATTTGTGCCTAGAAGTGAAAATAGGGAAGCCGACGCCTTAGCTAATTCGGCCGCTATTTTAGCTAGGTCGGATGAAGAATTTTCCCTCCCAATATCAATTGCTCAAAGATAGGTACTTCCATCATTGTTGCCTAGTAATCTGAAAGAGAACAATAGTGTTGAAGTAATCGATGATGAGGAAAAAGAAGATTGGAGATAGCTAATAATTGATTTCCTTCAACATTAAAAGTTATCGGCGACGAAAATTGAAATCAAAAGGCGTGCATCTCGCTTTATCTTTTATAAGAAAACACTTTATTGACGATCATTCAATGGAGTTTTCCTTCAATACCTAAGTAATAACGAAGTAACACATGTTGTGGAAGAAGCTCATTTGGAATCTATGGCGCTCATCACTCTGGACCCAAACTCCATTTTCTAATAAAGAGGATGTGATACTATTGGCCAACTATGGTAGAAAACCCCATTGATTATGGAAGAAATGTGAAACTTGCCAAATCCACGCAAATTTCATCCACCAACCACCGAAATCATTACATCTGACAATAGCTTCTTGGCCATATGATACATGGGGTATTGATGTAATTGGGCCTATAACTCCAAAGTCTTCATCTGGGCATTCATACATTCTCACTAGGACCGACTACTTCTCTAAGTGGGCTGAAACCATACCATTGAAAGAAGTAAAGAATGAAAATGTTGCACATTTCATTCGTATCTAGATCATTTATCGATATGGGATCCCGCGATACATCATCACTGATAATGGAAAGCCTTTCTGCAATAGCCATATAAAAAATTTATGTGCAAAGTGCCTTGGATGGTGAAGGTGGCAATCTTTGGTCCTCAATGTGCATGAAAATGTTTGAAATTTTGAGACTATTCGTAAGCAAATATTTTCTGAACTTCTAAAATAATTGCAGCACAAAAATTTAATCTCTACATGAAGAAAATCTTGAACCTCAAAATTCTTGACTTGCTTCAAAAGTCTAGGATTCAAGCAACGTGCCGTCTCGTTTTCAAACATTCAGATCATTAATCAGAGGATCTTACAGTTCTACAGCTACAAGAAAATCAACATCCACTTGTATTTCTCAAAAATAAAATTTGTAATGATATTTCTATTTTAATACACGAAATTCGTCGTTCAATAAGATTGTTAGATATTTTTAGATTTGTTTAGAAGGAGAATATAAGTATATAAATTAAAATTATACTTCTTTATATTAGCCTACTACAAATCTAGAAAAATCTTTTATGCTAATATTTTACCATTTTTATTGCAGATTATTGGGTAAGATTTAATTCCTATCTTTGATAATTATTTTACAGGTAATTAATCAAGAAATGAATTAAGCTTTGAATGATTCCTTCGTGCATGCTCTTTTAGGCTGAGACTTTGTCAAATTCAAGAAATCACGAAGGACGTGATGCTTAATTGAATAATTCAAAGTCAAGCTTTGAAAAATAATTTTTTGTCTGGTGACCTAGTAGCAAGCAGTTCTATCGTTTTCCAACAGGTATACGCGACGTGATACTTCATAGAATATTTTCAAAGTCAATGTTTTCTCCAAGTATTTGGAGAACACAAAATCAATGTGTTGAATGTTTAATCTCGTCAATTGATCAAGGTATTTAGTGTGAAGTTAAGAACGGAAATTTTTAATCCGAGTGGTAGTTGCGATCGAGTACAATAGGAAAGTGATAAATTCAAGACGTGGGTTTGATTCCACTTCATAAACAAGTGAAAAGAAGAAGATAAAGGGAGTTGTTCTTAACTTCTTTTGATTGTTCTTTGTTAATTTTGTGAAATTACAAAACGGATACTATTGTATTTTTTATCCATTAATTAGTGGATTAATTTACTCGTGGCATGGGGCCCATGGATTTTTTCCTTCGGGATATACCACGTTTTATCTAGTATTCAAGTATTGATTCGCTATTTAATTTTTGCACTGAGTAAAAACTACTTGAACACGTTGACTTCGTTGAAAACTGATTATACGATGTTCTGACTGCTTGTCTCAGTGAAATTAAAATTTATTTTTTAAATTATCTAAATTTTAGAATTTACAACATTCTCTCATTCCAGTAGTTTTCTTCCATTTATTTCTATTTTCAGAACTTGCTTTTATTCTTCTGTCATAATCATAGTCAAGACAATGCAAAGGCTCCTCCAATACTGAGTTTATTCCTTTTTAGATATCTTTGTTGGGTGGCGAGAGGAAAGGTAATCATTCATATAAATTTTCAATTCAATAATTTACGTTCACGATATGTAATTTGATAAAAAATAATAATAATAATGAACATAACTTCCTCTTAGGGCAATTCATTTGTAGCTAATTATCATGTCGTCTATTAATTATTACATTACAACATGCTAATTTTTCATTTTGGGTAACCGCATTTTTTTCGGGTCAAAAAACGTAACTAATTAGACTAAATTGCTTTTTATTTCGAACTATCATTGATGGGACACAACTAAATTATATAAAATTTAACTTGGTACAAATATGATCGTAATTATTATCCCGTCTACAGTGGACACGATAAGAATGTCAACTTGCTAATGTGGCAGAAGGAGAACCATAAGTAAATTATCTCCAAGTGGGTAAGATAAGACTTTCTACTGTGGGTAGGAGAACATTTCTATAAATATGATATATTGGTGTGTTTGGTATTCTTGATTAGAGATTGAGCATATTTTGAAAAAGAGAGGATGGAAGCCGCGGTGAGAGCTTTAGCAATGGGTTTGAGATCATGCATTGAGAATTGTGAGCTCCTTCATTCTGACATACAAAGTTTCAATAGCCACACCCAATCGAAACTAGCAATAAACGTGAATAAACATATTGCACCATTGTGATCAGCACGTCCCAATTTATCGCCGAAAGCTTGCCACAAACAACTAACATGTATCTCCCAAGTTAGTTGGTTCTACGTTTTTTGCTGAGATAATCTTGAATTTATAATGGAAATGGGATCTCCATACTCAAGTTTTTGCAACCTTTTGCTATCGCTCCTAAATATATCTTCTAAAGTAAGGCCTCGTGTCTCTCTAATGCAGGAGCATGCTTAAAACAGGGATCAACCCAACAAACTAGGCTTGGGTTCAATTCTTGAACTTGATACAGGATAGATTTTGTTAGTCATGAGCTATAGCTTTTGGTCTCCCTGGTGATAATCTCAAGTTTTATCAATCTATGAAGTAAAATAGTAGATAGTACAAACTCCATATCCGTCAGTATCTTGACATTCAAATCGACTTTGTCAATAATATATATTTAAAGAAGAGATTGACATGATATAATTCCTATAAGAAATCACATTGTTCCATCCAAGGATATGCCCAGTTTAGATCTTAATTTCAACAATTTTTGCTCAACCAAATTATGTCACTGGCACATTAAATGAATCATTCTTATTTTGGTGAGAGTTGTACTCTTTCCAATAAATAAATTTCTTATTTAAATTGCCAGGCTGGCTTACACTACATAAAATGACAAAAATACAGCAAATAAATACTGATAATAAGCCCGTAATTAACACGCTTTTATAATCCTTCCTCCACAAGTTTGCCAACTTGTATTCAAATACAGCTCTTCTCCCTCCCAACTTTTAAACAAATACTCTCTCCCATCGCGAATTTAACAAGGTAAGCTTAAGTTTTATCTCTTCACGTAGAGGCATAGGGAATAATCTTGATGAACACAAAACTTAGCTCGTTTTGATACCACGTTGAACAAACCATATATGTTTTTTCTTCTTTCATTGTGGAGTGTCTTTGAAATTTTTTATTTAGAATGGAGTTCTTGTATTAACTATCAGTATATCATGTTTTGATCAGGTTTTAGAGAACATGGCGAAGCACCACAACCACAACCACAACCACCGCCACAACCACCACCATGGAGGCGGTAGCCCATATGATGGTCCACTCTTGGCATGCTGTTGTGGCCCTTGTTTATTAGTCTCATCCGCCTTCCGAATGATCAGGAGGTGCATGTTCGTCGCTTGTTATCCTGTGTTGCAATGCTTTGGATGGGATGATCACAGACATTACCATCACCAACACAAGCATTTTTACTGATTTTCTCTGTTGTTTACATCTATCTTTATTCAGTTGAATTCTTTGTAATTTGAAGTTTTAGGTCTCTACAACTTAGAGGAAGAAGATGAAAGGAGTCCTTCAATAATTTTTTTTAATTACTTTATACAATCATTTGCTACACAAATATAAGGTTCCAAAGTCATATTCTACAGCGTCTTCTTTAAATTAAGCTAGCTAGGGCTGAAAAAAAAAAATAATAATTGAACAAAATCGAACTGAATAATTGGTTTTAAACCGTTGATTTGTGTATACATGGACCGATCAACTTACTAAACAAGCTAAAAAAGAAGACAAAAGTACTATAAAAGATCAAGATGACTCAACCTGAAGCTTTAGACAATATTGATGGCACTATTCTAATTCATATTGGAGGCTCAGCATTGAACGTATATTTTCTATTTGAACAACAAAAAATATGCATTTTTCGAGGAAAAAACAACTGCTGATCCAATACAAATGAGGTGATTACTGGGAAAAGTAAAAAAACTAACTCAAAAAATGACTGCTGAGGGCAGACACGGCCTAGGAATACAAATTTTATGCCAAGAGAATTATTAATGAATCCAATTGAAGCAAATATATATCAGAAACTTATCGTTTCAAAGACGTCAAGAACTCTGTTAGCCACGGCACTGCATCAATTGGCATCTCAGCTTCTTTACGTCTGAGTATTTGAGAGGCTTTAACATGAACATTTGAGCTCCTTCCTCTAAGCACCTGTTTCGGGAAAAAATAGAAATAGTGGTAATAAATAAACAGGGAAAGAAGATAAAAATCAAGATTTTAACAGGGTATTTACTTGTTGATTCGAGTTGGTACATTCTCAGATGAAACTATGACAACGGGAACATCCTTCATGTTTGACGATTCCTGCATGTAATAAGTATTTTGTTAATAAGAGTTTGTTTGGCATACACCATAAGTAATTTATTTTCTCTTCTGCGTGCGCTTTTTCACTTAAAATGGAGAAAAATTACCTTAATTTTCTTGAGTAGCTCATACCCTGTCATTCCCGGCATGCAATAATCTGTGATTATCAAATTCACCTTTGAAGCCTGCCCAAAGAGATAACACAAACGATTTCATAAGAATAACAAACAAACTCTCGACTTCACTCCAGGACTTAACCTGGGGAGTCTATATAGGCTAAGGAGAAAACAAAAATATTTCTAAGGGGTAATATACAGTACTAGAAAGTGAAGGTAAACACATCATTTTTTACTTCTAGACAAAAGGCCTCGTTGACAATGCACAATCTAGAGAAATTAAATCTTTAACAAAAAATCTATGGGACTTAATCTTTCAAAGTCGAGAAATCTCTCTGCCATTTATCTATGAAATGTCTAATTGAAGAATAAGAGCCATGAACAGAAGGAAATCTTATGCGGATGCGTAAAAGAGTCCATATATCGCATATCAATAATAGATTCATATTTGCTTCTAAGAAGTCACCTACATTTTCATTCACACTGCTCTGCCTGTCACCACTGCCTAAGCCGAGATACTCCAAAGCCCTCAACCCGTTTTCTGCAGTAGTTACTGAACAATTCATACTATTAGCACATTCGAATCTTACATATTGATCAAGAACCGAGAAATAAAACAAGCATTACAATTTCTTCTTCTTCACAACTTTCTATTATTGAATACTCAGTAATGATTTTGAGTATGGAGCCTGAGATTGGTGCTCAGACCCCATCATTTTTTATCAGAGCTGGTTTGGCAACATTCCCTACCGCCTCTTTTTATCATCCCCGGCAACTAGAACTCATCAAATAGGGAAACTTAGAGGATGCTATGTTCATTTTTAAGCAAAATCATAGTCCATTTAAGAAACTGAGAATACAAAACAATTCCAGAAGCATAATGGCTTAAAAATATGATGCGACTGAAAGCAATTGCTGGAATATTAGCCTAACACATCTATATATTGAAGGCTACATGTACACTTACCAAGTGTTATACACATATTTAAGATGAAATAACTATGTAGATACATTTCCAATCCAAAAGATTATCAATGAACAACTAAAAAATCTTGATTTCTAATTATTTTTCAGTTAATGAAAATGGGATAAATAAAATTTATAATACCCAGAAATTGTACATTGGATTCCAATTTCCGACAATAATCTACTTATTTGTATTTTGTAATGGCTAAATTAAGATAAACTAATACAGAGCCATGGTAGTACCTTTGCAAGAGGAATTTCTGAGCAACTTTTCAACAAGTTTACGATCAATGAGATTGTCATCAACTGCTAAGACATGGGGTTCTTCCATAATACCCTCTATTGAAGAAACGCCAGAAGCAGCATCCATTTCTCACTTTATTGACTATTAATAAAAAAACACCCCTAGAACACGCACAAATTGTGTGAAAAAGGCACAAAAAGACGGAGTAAAAATGGAATATGAATATTTACAATGTGGGTTGGTGGTAGTATTTAAAGTTGAGAATTTTTTGTGAAGAATCAAAGAGAAGAAGATAAAATTAAAGTTCTTAAAGGTGGTCACAGATATTTCGTGATCTTTTTGGGTTTTCTGGATTCGATACACTCAGTCCAGTCCACCATCCGTATCGCATTTCTTTCTCTCTCTATATCTCTTAATTCCTCTTATTCAGTATCTCCACACTGCTCCATGAGATTTTGGCCATCTTTGAGTTATTTTTTTGGATAATAAATTTTGTAATATTGAATTTTTTAGAAAATATATAATTGAAAAGTAGGAAAAAAAAGTTTGATTCACTTGTAAAATCATTTGAATAGAAGAATGAGGGACCTATAATGAAGTTCGGAAAAAAAATGAATTTTAGAGAAAATATGTCTCAAAGAGTTGCTCTATATCCACCTCATTACTTCTCTTTTTAAATTTGTGGGATGTATCTTTTATGATGCAAGACAGAAATATGAATAATAATAGAAGATTTTGCTCGAACGGACGTGGAAAATATTGAAATCCACCAAATAACGAGAAAATTGTAATATTTATTAATAAAATATGAATGCAAAGTTTTCAAACCCCTAACAAATATTTAAAGATTTAAAATAATTCTTAATCAAATCTAAATAAAGCTAAAAAGTTTCGAAAATGACAAAAATACTCTTAAACTAACTCAAAACAGAAAAATGCTAAAACGGGTCGTTAAACAATAGAATTTGACTCCAAAAGTTTGCCCAAATGGCAATTATTTCCACCAGACAAAAATGTGCATAGTCGAAAAACTCTTTCGATTGTATTTGATCGTAAAAATTCGACATCCGCATTGAAAGTTACGCGCATTTTCGTTAGTCCTTCTTGCTCTTTTTTTTGTTTCAATTGCGTTGAAAGTAATTTTCTTAGAATATACTTGAATTTCGTTTTCTTTCAATTTTTGTATAGAGATGGCAAAATGTTGCGCCTTCAATTAGCAGCGGAGCTAGGACTCAAAATCGGTGGAGCCTAATTTAATTACAAAAGGAAATTCAAACACAAAAGATAAAAAAAAAATAATAAAAAATTATATTTCAATAATTCATTGAATATAAAGATATTCTATATATTTTCATGGAATTAGAATTTGAAATTTTGTCAATATTTCCAATAATTCTTGATTATTTATTTACCATAATTATGATTTTTTAGCTTTATAATGTGTGCAATTGTTATTTGTAAAGAATATACTTTTTTATGTATAATTGTGAGAGGAAATCTTTGAAAAAGTAAAATAAATATTATGGGAAAAATAAAAAATATTCTTTCGCAAGATCCAAATGAAGTTAAATGAAATCTTGTAAAGCACGTTGATAAGAGTTCCTTTCATTAATTTTTGCCTTAAATGTTATGGTGTCCCATAAATTCAATATACAGAAGCATTTAATATTATGAATTTTGTGAATTAGGGTTTCTTCGTATGGATTTCAAAATTTTAAATTTTGTACAAGAATTTGAGTTATTGTTCAAAATCTTTCATAGCCATTCAAATATGAAATTACTTACAGCCTATTTGATAGAATTTATTTGGAAATAATGAGTTATGAAATAGTATTTTTTGGAGAATGTGCGGTTAAAAAGTAAGGAAACCTTATTGGTTTGTATGTAAAATATTTTATTGTGTGAATGTGTGGTGGAGAAATGATACTGTAGAAAATAATTTAATTTTTTAAAGAATGACAAATATGGCCTTAGGTTAATATAAGTTAATTTTAGTCTACCCCGCTCTCTTCTAACTTTCTTCTTCATAAATTGTGTCATTCTTATGAATTGCGATTCTTTTTTCAAAAAAATTAAAGTTGCCAACATATTATAAAGACATGTTGCCATCCCGAACAATAGACAAAATCATAATTGAAATGCAATCAGCCTGACACGTAGAGATCGCGACAGTGATAACAAAAGAGACGAGAGAACAATCACAGCATTATCTAGATGGGAAACGAAGTTACAAGTATCAACTACTTTGTTCATTAGAGCTACAATATCACTAAGAGTCTGTTGGACACCCATTTTGAAGAAGAATAAATTCTAGAATAGTGATTGATGGGAAGAATGTACGGTGAAAAAGTAAAGAAAATTTTTGGATTTGTGTAATATTATGTTATTGATAAAATGTGGTTGAAATAAAGAAATAGAAAAATGAGAAACAGAATGGAAAGAGAATGGATGTTGAATATGGGCTAAATATATGAGTATTCGGGCTAGTGAAAATCAGATGGTAGGCTTTGTGCGACGCGTAGCGCACTGCACTCAGCGACTTCAACTCTGAAACCATGCTCCTTGGAAAAAACGACTCCATGTCGGAGTGCATGGTCTATGCGTTTTTTCAGTGTGAATTGGTGTCTCACTCAAACCCCCTTCAACAACTACCACTACTTTCAAATGATACAAATTACAACCCCCAACCCGACACGTCAACTCTGAAATCATGCTTCTTAAATTTTGGATTGACGTAACACGTGACTCAATCACCTAAGTCATCATTTCCTTAAT
>CAIGRK010153053.1:1091-14854 GCA_903798315.1 Fraxinus greggii
TATTTATAAAACAATCATGCTACATGTACACTTTTTTTGACATCAAGTTTGACATTGTGCCATGTGTCGCAGTACGAGTGGCCAGTTTTAAAACAAAACATACTTTCCCGTCCATTCATTTTTAAATTTGTACACAATGTCATCCACATTTTCATCTATGGAATGTACAAGAAGCTTTATACTTTATAATATGTGTGTACATATTAGAGCAAAAAATCACTGGGCAATTTGCATAGGATAGCATAGTCATTTCATTGTGCCAAATTCATTTGCATCGTTCATCTTCGTTCGAATTTTTACTGTGTAAACCTTTGCCTAAATTCTGAGTGTCCAACTTGCTATGATAGCTCCATTGCCCCTAAAATTTGCGAACAGAGCACCATCAAAATCATGCATCTCTCCAACCCACCTCAACAATCTCATTAACAATGCCGCCAAATCCAAGAACCTCAAGCATGCCACCCAAATCCACTCCCAACTCGTCACCCAAAGTTTCTTGCCTATCCCTTTCCTCTACAACAACCTCCTTAACTTGTATTGTAAATGTGGTCGCATTTCCCAAGCCCTCACACTTTTTTCTACAAATTCAAGAACCCATTTTCATGTGTACGAGAGCATCATAACTTACACCTCCCTCATCACTCATCTGTCACATAGCAGATTTTCCATTGAAGCTCTCAACTTTTTCAATGAGATGAGGAGAAACGATATTTTTCCCAACCATTATACGTTTTCTGCTGTTTTACCTGCTTGTGCTGATACAATGGTGAATTTTCATGGGAAACAGATTCATTCTTTGATATGTAAACATGGGTTTGATTCTGATGTGTTTGTGGGTAGTGCATTGGTCGATATGTATGCTAAGCGTGGTGCAATGGGCTCTGCAAGGATATTGTTTGATGAAATGCCCGAAAGAAATCTTGTTTCCTGGAATTCTATGATTGTCGGGTTCTTGCAAAACAAGCTTTATGACGAGGCAATTGAGCTTTTTGTGCGTGTTGTTAGGGAGGATTTAATAAATCCTGATCAAGTGAGCTTCTCAAGTGTTTTGAGTGCTTGTGCTAATGTGCGAGGGGTGGATATGGGGAGACAAGTTCATGGAGTTGTTATTAAGAGTGGGTTGGAATATTTACCCTATGTGAAGAATTCTTTGATGGACATGTATAGTAAATGTGGCGTCTTTTATGATGCTGAAAACTTGTTTAGGACCATAGAAGATAGAGATGTTGTCACGTGGAATGTTATGATGATGGGATGTGTTCAAAATAACATCTTTGAAGAAGCGTGCAATTATTTTTGGATGATGAGGCGCGAAGGCATATCGCCTGATGAGGCTTCATTTTCGACTGTGCTTCATGCTGCTGCGAGTATTGCAGCGCTGGATCAAGGCAGTTTGATCCATGATCAGATAATAAAAACAGGGTTTGAAAGGAACACTTGTGTCTCAAGCTCACTGATTACAATGTATGCAAAATGTGGGAGCTTGATTGATGGTAGAAGGGTTTTTACTGAGAGCGAGGATCGTAATGTGGTATTATGGACAGCTACAATATCTGCCTGTCAACAACATGGCTGTGCAGATCAAGTTATAGAATTATTCGAGGATATGCTGCGAGAGGGTATTAGGCCTGATTATATAACTTTTGTTTCTGTTTTATCGGCTTGTGGCCATACAGGGCGAGTTGATGAAGGATTTTCTTACTTCAATTCAATGAAGCTGACGCACAATATAACCCCAGGACCTGAACACTACGCTTGCATGGTTGACTTGCTTGGTCGTGCTGGTAAGTTACTTGAAGCTAAGAAATTCATTGAAACGATGCCAATTGAACCTGATATATCTATTTGGGGAGCATTGCTTGGAGCTTGCCGCAAATATGGGGATCTTGAACTAGGTGGAGAAGTTGCTAAAAGGCTTTTCCAAATTGAGCCTACTAACCCAGGAAACTATGTACTGCTCTGCAATATGTACGCTCGAGCAGGTAGGTTAGAAGAAGCTGACGAGGTCAGGAGATTGATGGGGGTCAATAAGGTTAGAAAGGAGCCTGGATGTAGCTGGCTTGATGTCAAGAATACTACCTTTGTTTTCACAGCTCAAGATAAATCCCATTCTAGGACCAATGAGATATACAAGATGTTAGGCAAGTTGGAGGAGATGGTGAAGCAGAAAGGTTACATAGCTGAAACCCAATATGCAATAAACAATGTGGATGAATACAAGGAGAGGAGCTTATGGTATCACAGTGAAAAACTTGCCCTTGCATATGGGCTACTCGTCCTTCCCGAGGAGGCTCCCATTAGGATAAAAAAAAATCTTCGGACTTGTGGGGATTGTCATACAGTAATGAAGTTTGCATCAGAGATTTTTAGGAGAGAGATCATCGTGAGAGACATCAATCGTTTCCACAAATTTTCAAATGGTTTGTGTTCATGTAATGACTATTGGTAGCAAATTTTTGTCCTATGTTTTTGAAATTTTTTTGGGCCCAAAATTTATTGGCACGAGTAAAGCACACTAACTTCAAAAACTTAATATTAGTATGTTTTTTCTATACAGTATTTTGATAATTACTGAAAATATAATTTTAAATTAATTTTAGTTTATTAGTTATTTCCATATTAATTCTTGAAAGTTACTAGTTCAATCCTAAAATCACCAAGTATGTAAATAGAGCGAAATTAAACTTATCAATTAAAAGCAACAACTCACTTTTTAATTGTTCTAAATGTTTACTCGATCAAGTCAAATTATCTTATGTTGAATTGCCACAATAAATAATTAAAGCAGTAAATAACATAAGATTTAATGACGGATAAAATCCTTAATTGGGTAAAAATTCCGGGACAAAACTAGTAGTTGCTAATATAGACAATAAAAACTTACAGTATGATCCTAAAAAATTCGCTAGACTCGCTGATCTAATTTCTACAATCTCCAAGGTTCGTTAGAACGTACTTCACTCACACTTGCTCCCGATATTCTGTAATTGTCTATCTCATATGGGACACCAAGAACGCATCGTTCTTGTACTCTTCATGCGCTTCTGGTCTTAACTCTCTCAATCTTCAGCAACACCTGAAAGCTATTGAGAAAGTATTTTCCAGATGATATCTAGGAAGTGGGTGTTTGGATGATAAGAATTTGATATTTTTCCCAAACTCGTGGTTGATTGATCTCAAGAATCAAGTAGTATACGATAGATAAAACTCTTGAAAAATATAAAATAGAGTTTCTCGAAAAACACCTTCACTCGAGCACCAGGCTAGCGACGAGCGAGCGAGAAGTGCGTTGCTCGAGCGAGAGCCGGGCAACAATGATTCTGCTTTGGACGCTCGAGCATCAGCTTAAGCGACAAGTTAGCGTAAATCCAACGACTTTTTCTTCTTGTTCTAACTCGAATTCAAAGACTCCTAGTTCATCTACACAATCCTCCAAAAGACTTGAATTTTACATCTCTTTTGTAACAATTCTATTATTTTACAATAATTCATTTATCTAAAGAATTGCCAATACAACTAAAACATAACAATTCCAAAATTATAGTGATGTAACAAATATATCCCACAAATCAAAGAATACATAGCCTACCTTATTAATAGAAGAAAATACACGGTAATTTCTAATTCGTGGTTTCAGTTGTTCATTTGCGAGTAGGGGTGGTCTTTTTAAATGGAATTGAACCAAAACCTTTGGTTTCTAAAAGAAAACGTAATCGAAATCAAGAACCAATTGAATCCTAGATGATTTTTTATTCTTGAACGAAAACCTTGAGTTCCAGACACCAAATCAAATTTGTACTTTTTTGAATTATTCTGTTTTCTACAATTTATTCATCCGGACCAGATGACTCAACCAGATGAGCAGAAAATTTTTATAGCCCAAGTAATAATAACTCTAATCAATCAAATTCATTCTTTTGTAGAATTAAATTAGTTCGTCGCCACTCCTAACCACACTTTACGCGCTGTACGCCCCACAAACAACCCTTCTTGAGGTCTTGCACGCAAAAACACAACAAAAATTTGATGCTATTATGCTAGATATTGAATGCTATTTCAACGTATAAATAGATTCCAAAAACTCACTACAAGGAGGACCAAATCCTAATTTAGAGAAATACACAATAACTCATGTTTTATGTAGGATTTCATAGCAGACAGTTGCATTATTTGCCTTCAATTGTTTGATAGAATTAAGTTTACAAGGTCAAATAGAAATCCTATTTTTTAAAAACCAAGTTGTGACAAGTTTTGTCACATGGATATGGACAGTCTACGGCCTTGATATTTGCTCGATCAAAGTACCAATCTGCAACAGCAGTTGCAACCGCCTGCATATTGTTTCGTATAATTCAAAATATTAGTTAGCAAAATTGTATAGAAAACGAGGGAGAGATGATAGTATGCTCGAGAAGGGAGATTTCCACTAATATATGGCAAGGCTACCAAGGAACATCCCACAAACATAGTTTGATGGCTCGGATACATCAGATTCTATGATTTTACCTTGTTATCGATAACTGGAGAGTCGTCAGCAAACCAAGTATCTTGCCTCTCTGATTGACAATGGGCAAAACATGAATTTATGAACAATCCATTTTGTTGGGATGTTGCAAAGCCTTTTACTGCGTTCAGCATATCATTTCTAAAATCTGCTCCACAGAAAAACCGAATTATTAAATTCTGGGACATGATCCAAAACATATGAAAACAAGCTGAAAATTATTGAATTAATAGAATTCACCTTGCAGAAATTGGATCTGTAATGTTGAACATAGTGCATGGTTCAATTTGCAGTCATGCCAAGTACCCTGAGGATCAACTGTATGAGAAGCCAAGCTCTGCTGAACCTGAAAAAACGAGGCAAATGGAGAACAGAGAATTTATTATGTTTATCCTTCATATTAAGTTTCCACCAAAACAAGAAAGTATAAAAAATTTAAACCTTGATGCATTTCATGTAAGTAAGATAAGTGTAGCAATAAAATGAAATTGTAATTACCTGCCAAGAATCATAGGCGGCATTGAGGATGAACATCGGGGTTTCAATGTTGGCAATTAAATTCTGAGGAAAGAAGCACTGAGAAGGAAAAAACAGCAAAGAGTAAATGATAAATGGAAAACGTGATAAAATTTTTATGATCACTATGAGAATCAATGGAAAATATGGAAAATATGAAGAGGAAGACTTCACCGAAGTTGGATCTAGTTGTTCAGTACAAGTGCTTGGCAGGTTTTCTTTAACACCCTGCAAGCCAACTACACCACCAAAAAAATCTCTCAGTGTATGTCCACCTGATATGTCAACCCTGCAAATCCATAATGCATGTTGGAAAAGCTGTTTAAAAAAAATGGTTTTGGCGCACATGAATGTCAAAGTTGAATGAGAGAGGATTAAGAAATTAAAGGTTAAAAAATTACGCATCCATAAATAATCCAGCGTCACTCAGGCACTTCACTTTGGTGCTTCCAGGGAAGAAACTTCGGAACTCATCACAATGTAAAATCGAGGCTAGACCACCGGCAGAGCAACCAGAAAGAAGGGCCTGAAACACAAATTATAGTATCATGCGGGGAGAACTGGGAAGAAAACAGCATTAAATGAATAGTGAGAAATTACTTGGTCTGCATTGTGCATTCCTTTTGACATCAAGTCTTCAATTGCAGCTAGCCATATACGTTGTCCTCTGAACTGCAAACCTGTAGCCTACACAAAAAATACCTTAAAAATCACTGCTCCATGATCATGTGTTTAAACAAAAGTGAAGAACAAAATGGCACAGCACTTTGAACCTTATCTTCACTGTCCCCAGCAAAGGAGGCTCCATCACAATATCGAATCTTTACTCTATTCCAGTTAAAGAAATCTGATATGAAATCAAAATTAGAAAAAAATGCTGCAAACGAAACTTGAAACAGAAGAATAAGAAATCAATGTTATTAGAAAAATATGCTAAACTATCTCATAATAAACCTGGATTATCTTCAGCCTTGTTGCTTAGTATTCCAGTGAATGGAATCTTCTTTTCAAAAAGTGTGGACGACCCACGATGTGTCCCTTTTCGGTAAACACAAGTTCTGATGTTGTTACACCACCCTCCACCCTGCCACAAGTTTCAGAAAAGAAGTTTCTTGTGTGAATGAAGCATTACTATATCTTAAAAATATACATGCCTGAAGTAAGCTATGGGCAAATATTGGTTAATATGCAAATATCTAGAAGTTTGAAAACAATTTATATACATGAACATTTCCTACATATAAAACTATATTCCCAAATCATCAATCATTAGATCCTTTTTCAATAGGATTAATCTAAGTACGCGCTGTGGACTATTAAAGATATCTAGCTTCTACATGAAGCATATAATTTTTATTTCAACAAGTTGCTTTCATTTAAACTAAAAAGGAACTTAATTTCTCCCCTATACTCTATCGCATTAAGATTCATTAAAAGAGAACTTATCACACAACATGATTCAAGGCATTTTTGAAAGAATAAATGACCTCTTAAGGCACTTCAACAACAAAGTTTTGATAAATTAAAGTCAGTAACTGACTACGCCTGTAAGAAAACAGAATATGAAGACAGCTTTATATTAATCAGTAAATGTATGAATAAGCATCGTAATGTCACCATCATTAGGAGAATAATATTCCTCTTTTAGACACTGCTACTTTTCTCTTCCAGCAACACCCAAACCAGAAAATAACATCAATAAAAACAAAAATTTCCACACACTAAAATGCATACAATCTCTATAGCACTAATGGATCATAACGATAAAAGCCTTAAAATTTACAGTGTGATTATTGTTCGTAGATTGCACCATGATCTTTATAGAGATACACATAGGAAAAAGAATGCAAAATGTAGACTGCTGCTTAAAAGAATTACATGGCACCAATAATGCTTAGTAGTCTTTTAGTTGAGTTTTAGTTTATTTATTTATTTTTTTTTCAAATTCTTTCAGGTTAAAACTATTAAGAGATCAATGCATGAGAATTCACACTTCAATAGCATTCAACTCCCAGGCTTAAAAAATTCAAAAGCCAAATGCCCAAGTTCTTCAAGTCCTGTGAATTCTCATCTAAACGATTATCGCCGGAATGTAAGTAAAACTAATAAAGTAATAGAACAACAAAATATTTCCAAAATGCAAAGCTAAGTATGAACATATTCATTTGAAGAGTTATCGGACAAACCTCCAATTCAATGAGCCAACTGTTAGCACCTTCTCCATGCCCAGGATGCAAGTGATAGCCAGGTAATGTTCCGTCCAAACACACTGCAAAAGTTAAGCACAAAGAGAGAGATCGGGCTAAGAGTTACTCAAGTTCAAAGATAATTTTCCCGTCAATCTCAATAACACTCCTCCAGTAATATTTACCATATTAGTTTAACACAGAAAATTAACCGAGTTTTTTTTCCGAATTCATTATTACCCCCCAAAAAACTAAACATAGTCATTTTCAACATGGAAATGTAGCCATCATCAAGAAGATAAAGTAACAAAAAACTACTAAAATTAAACATAAAAATACAAGATCTATCCAATGCAAGATATAAGCATCCCAGAAGTACAACCACAAGTATAAACCCAAATAAAAAAAAATGCAATGCCAGGAATAAATCGAGCAAAAATGTACGAAAAAGGTAGCTGACGGAAGAGAAAAATTACCAGCGCCTTTGGCAGCAGCTCCTTGAACAAGAGTGAGACCCACCATGAGAGCATTTGGAGGAACAGCTGCAGCAGAAGCACCATAGATGGACTCCAAAAATGAAATAGACTCCAACAATGACACCTCACTTTTATTGCTAAAAATTTCATCAAATTCAGAACTGTTGACACCCCATATGCTCAGCACAAACGCAATCAAGATTACACCCCACAATTCCTTGAGCTTCTCCATGGCCTTCACTTTCCAATAAATCTTGAAAAGTTTAATATAGTTTACAAAATTTATATGTTTCTTCTGAGAAATGCAGACTAGAAATACTTGTCCTTGGACGGGGATTCGATTTGTTAATAATTAAGATAGTCCTAAACACGGGAGCTATTGTAAGATTTTGTGAATCTGATTTCACTGGGATTTGGACAGAATTTTCTTATGGTTTTAGAATTTTATTTTACTATGGGTTGCTCTTGCGGCGTGGGGAAGAGCAGCAGGGGTGAGTAACATGTTTTGCCGGGACTTTAAATATTTTTATTTGTCTGTATGTATAATGTTTGATGATACATTTGTATAAAAAGAAAAAAATGTAGGAGTAGTCCATAATTTATTGACTTAGTAGCAAACATATCCTCAATCTATTTTTTTGGCATTTAAGTCCCAACCTTTCAACCATTTGGCAACATGGTCCCAATTAATGGAGATTCAGTCCAAATACGTTAAGCTGCTGACTATATTTTTAATTAAAGATTTATCATGCAATTTGTTTGTCTAAATCTTTTCATTCTATCGTCCAATTCTTAGCTTTCCCATTTACAACCAATGATCACCTATTGAATTTCTCAATGGATTATTCACAATCACTATTACCAAAATATATGAGGAATCGTAGAAATTATAAGGACAGTTCAAGTTTGAACATCAAGCAAAATATAACATCCATTTACTCAAAATGAATTGTTGATGTCCAATAATTATTTATCTATTCAGTAAAGTAAGGTCACATGGCTAATTTGCATCAATCATGTAAATCTTCATTTTGTAATTTTGAACAACAATATGGGTGGAGGTTCTCCAAAGTCCGGTGTTAAGTCTACTAATTGATTTTGGTTTTATCGTTTAGCAACCATTTTACTAGATAATTCCTCAAAGATATTGGAAACTTAACCCTCAAATTTTCAAGTTGTCGAAAACTTAAATTGTTTCAACCAACTCTATTCTTGATTAGGGTTGCGTTTTTTCATAACATCAAAAATAAAATTCGGATAATTCGATAGTATGAACACATGTTCTAAGATTTTATCAATTTTGGGTTCCTTTCCAGGTCTACATTTCAATCTGGTACAATGTAAGGGGCGAGCTTCAATAACAATTTCGTCTTGACAACCTCCTTATACGTTGTAAGCATTGGTGGAATGCACAAAAGATAAAGAGATAAAAATAGAGATTCGAGATTTCAGTGATGAAGCCTTTACTACAAGTGTTGATTAAGTCTACTAAATTGGTTCTCCAAATTCCGGTTTTTTAAGTCTGCAAACTTGATTTAGGTTTCACTGTTTTAAGTCTACTAACTTGAATTAGGTTTCATTGTTTAGCAACCATTTTACTAGATAGTTCCTTGAAGATATTGGAAACGTAACCCTGAAATGCCAACGAGTAAGTGTGGGGTGACAAGTGGTGAGGTTAGGGCCGAAATGCTTGCAAGTGTGGAATTAAAAGAAAATAATATGGCATAACAGTGGATAGATGACTTGTAGAGATTTGATTAATATCTTTTTTTTCTCTCTTTATTAAAACTCAATAGAACTATTGTACCCCTAAAAAATGATGACATGCAAGACTCATATGTGTATTTAATAGCAATTTGGACAGAATCCATCTATTAGGGACCATAATACTACATAATTAATAAGTTAAGTATTCAAATGCCAAAAATAATAGATTGAAGATCAATTTGCTTCTAAGTGAATAGGTTAGAGACCAATGCTATAATTGCCCTTGACAGATACCAGGAGTGATTAGTGACTACAAGTTTAGAATCTTAAATAAAAGCAAGGCAAAAGCTAAAACGGCATAAAAGAAGCTTCAATCACTATGCCCACTTTTTGCTATAAAAATAGTATGAAATGCATGGAGTGAGATCACTGCCATACCTTTTAGATCGCTCTACATAATGAAGATATGCTTGGAGTGAAAATTTGTTTGGAAACAAAACCTTTTTATCGTCGAATCAAACATGCCACTCACATTGGCATATCTCTAACTAGGGTCGACTCAACTCCTTAAGTGAAGCCATAACACAACTAATTAATTACGCAGCGGTTCAAAATTGAAATTTGCACAAATTGAGAAGTGGATGCCCGATATATGAATTGTATTTTTACTTAAACATGTGAACTATAAATGATATCAAAATAAGTCAGACGGTCAATAACCTAATAACTTATCATTTTCCTCCATGTATTCTGATATTGCGATCGATGAACTTCTACTCGGTGTAACGTGATAATATGGGCATGACTGGTAGACCAAATTTGTAAATTTCTAATGTAGTGTGTTCACTTCTTCTAGTGAGTTTGCATTTGCAAATTTGTTAATGTAGACCAAATAATGCATTTATTTTAAAATTTTACCTAACAATAACAAAAAAAGGAAGAAAGAAGAGAAGAGAGAAAAGGCAAAGGAAACAAAAGAACGTGGCATGGGTGAGTGAGAGTGAGTGCATCGCCATCACCGCCTGATTGATTTGCTTTAATTGGACAAGGGTGGGATACAGCTGTAGAGCTGTACAACTTTAAGAGGTTTATCGTGCCCAATATAAAGTCAATTGCATTATTCACGGTCCATCAGATTTTGATGCGGTTTATGAATGTAGGTGGTACATGATTACGAATAATGTTATTTGTACACGATTATATTATTTAGTCTCTTTTTGTTGCAGATTAAAATCAATTTTTCAGTAGATTTTGAAAATAATTTGTGAAATATATGGTTTAAAAGTTGCGGACCATATGAAATATGTTGTTAAAATTAATTGTTGACATTGACTTGAGATTAAAATCGAATTTTAGTCAGAAACAAACATGGGCTTAATGTCGTGTTATATGAAGAACATCACTACTTTATATGACCAGTATTACTCTATGATTATGTATTTCGGGTGACCCAACGAATTTGTTTGTCTTGGAAATCTATGATTTTGTCTCGTTATCTAGCATTTTGTTTGTTGTGGTCTATTGCTAACTGGTACAGGAATAGAGGTGAAGCATGGCAGTCACAATTTTTTTTTTTCTTTTCTCACGTATCAGATGAGACATTTCCAATAAAATTATAAACATCTAAGCCCTTTACCCAACCCCATTGACAACTATGTTATCAAAATGTTCATAAATTATACACAACACAATGACGTGTATGGTTTTTTCATTTGATGTCACTCTGGATCATCTCACATTCTCCTATCCCTTGATATCGAAAGGTCATTATGTATCCCAAAAACATGGAAATATATCGAATATTCTACATAATAATAACACATCAACCCCATAGAATCACATTACACCACATCCAACTTCATGGATCGTGGCATTTCAACACATGGCAAAGAAGTAGATACGTCAAGAAAATGTATCTAGCTAGTCTACAGTTACAAAATCTCATTTTCCAACTACCTAAGTTGTTTGTCCCTCAATAGAGGTTTTAATTGCTTCATTTGCCATCTTAGGAAGCTTCAAGGAGATCGTTGATGAGGATTTTCAACATAAAATTCCTTTTGGTAATTTCTTTGACTTCAAGATAGGTATCTTAGTAGACCTTCTTTATCCAACTCCAAGACTTTGTTGACTTATTCCTCAATATTGTCTATAAGAACTCGAAAAATGCTCAACTGAGCCTCTAGTTTTTGTACCCACGCTTTAGACTCCTCCTTATATTCTTCTATGGTCTCTTGTTGGTCTATATTTGTATATCCATTGGATCCACTGATGGGATCCAAGGAAGGCAACAAGCTATCAAGGGTTCGATGTATGTTGAGGAGAAACTAAGGGCAAATTCAAGATCAAATAAAGTCAATGAAGCCATGCGATTACTTGTTCAAACTATGGACTCAAAGAGTGTGAAGTTATCAAGCCAAAGACCAAGTTCTATGTTGGGTAGGGGAGCGGAAACAAGTTAAAATGCATTGGAATCAAGAACTCAAAATTTGGAGGGAAGACAGAGTGATATGCGACCACATAGCACAAACCTGGGTGCGGCCGCTTGTACAGGTTAAAGGCTGTTGAATGGCCTATGCGATCGCAAGCCATAAGCCCATGTGGCCGCATAATGAAAACCTAGACGCTATTTTTTTGGTAAATTTCGATTTTTTTTTTTACTAAATGCACGAGAATTCAATAGAGAGCCCAAAAATTCATAAAGGAATTGATTTGGGGTATTAATTTAGCGAACACACAACTTTTTGAATTTTCCTGATATTTCAATTGGATTAAATGGCTCAAAAAATGAAGAACACGAAGAACGAAGATGAATACCCAAACAAAAAAAAAAGAATTAAATAACATAACCTTGATTTTTGGAGCTAAACTCTGATACCAACTGATGCGAACCTACGTCTACAATATATTAGATCAAACTCAAGAAAGTCAAGAATCAACGATTGAAAAACTTAACACAATAAATTATTGAACCAAAGAAAAAAAAGAATAGTCAACAATATCTTGACCTCATGATCACGAAACTTATGAACTTTACTTTAATTGTTGAATGTCACAAGAATCTAATTTTTGATAAGTTTGTAATTAATTTAATAAAGAACGAGTTGAAAGCAATATGTCTCACAATAATATCTCTCAACTTGTATGTTATTACAATAAATGGAATGAAATCTATTTATATGGAACTCATAAAACCTAATTTAAAATGGAATTACTCCTAAAAGATATCAAAAAAGATACCATGATAGAGTTTTAACTAAAATAGAATTCCAGACGAAATTTGGAAAAAAAAAACTCATCCAGGTTTACAGCCGCGTAGGCTTATTTCTTGTGGTCACATACACCATTCAACAGCCTTCAACTTGATCTCAATATAGGTGCATGCGATCGAACCCAAGTTTGTGCTATGCGGCCGCATAGCAGTCTGTCTTGCCTCCAAGTTTTGAGTTCTTGATTTCAGTGTATTCCAACTTGTTTCCTCTCTCATACTCATAGAACTTGGTCTTTGGCTTGTTAACTTCACCTTCTTAGACTCCATACCTTGAACAAGTGATCACATGACTTCATGGACTCTATTTGATCTTGAATTCGCCCTTCACCTCTCCTCAAAATACATCGAACCCATGATAGTTTATTGCCTTCCTTAGATCCCATCATCCACGACGTTAGCTTTCTCAAATTTGATTATCTCAACTCGACCACAATGGTTTAGATTCTAACCTAGGGCTCCAACTTCGAAGAAAGTATTGCCAACTTCTCGCATTTTTGTGGCATGGAATGCAAAGAAGACACGTAACATAGAAAGCCTACAATTAACAAGATGGAACAACAAAGAAAACTTCAAGAAAAGAAGTAGACATATTAATTAAGCAACTCGAGTTTCCATGTTTGAGAAAAACCAAGATTTATTCTGAACCGGCTAGGGCAAAACATTCTCATTGTTAGAGTACGATCGCTCGAATTGTGTTTGGCTTAGTCTGAAAAGATTGCGGTGTATCATTTGTTATGAAACTAAAATCATGGGGAAAAATAGAGGTCGGTGGCAGAAGCGGAAGGATCGATCTGAATGGCTATTAGGACTCTATTATCTGTTAGACTTGTTCTATTAGGACTTTATTATATGTTAGGATTTTTATTGTGTTTTATGTATGTTATGATATATTTTGTAATTAGCGATTCTGTAAATAAAAGGACCAACTTGAACAATTATAGAAGTTTAGGAACTGAATTGTAAAGTTTCATAGTTGGTAGGTTAGCTTAGGGTTTGAGATTTCATGTTTGGAACAAGAAGGATTCACGCCGGATTTTCGCTAGCTGCTCGCCAGAGTGATGCTCGAGCAGATGCAACAGAGACTACCTCGCTCGACCTTCGCCCCA
>CAIGRK010153099.1:0-19239 GCA_903798315.1 Fraxinus greggii
TTTCTATGGCTAAGTTCTAATAGAAAGATGAAAAAAGTGAGAGCATTTTACAGACTTAAAATAATGAAGGATCTTACAAGTTATTTAGGGTGTGTTTGAGCCACATTATTTTGAAAGAATGTATTCTAAAATAGCAGATTAATGAATAATGTGTGGTTGAAAAAAAAGGAAAAATTATTAATGTGATAAAAAATATTATTTTATTAAAAAATGTGTAATTGAAAATAAGTAGAAGCATGTGAATGAAAATGAAAATGTGTACCAAACATGGGTTGAGTGTGGCAAATAATGCATTTTTTTCCTTGCCAGTTACAATATAAGAAAGAAAATAATAAAAAATAAAAATCGATAAAACCATTATTTGGAAGGAAAAAAGAAGTAGAAAAAAAAGAATATACCCTCGTCTCTCTAGGGTTTTTTTTCATCCACTCCAAACAAAAAAAGCCAAGCCATACTATAATCACCTCTCTCTCTCTCTCTCTCTCTCTCTCTACTCCCGTCTTCTGAGTTTCTCTGTAGGTTTTCAGCCTCCTTACTTTCCCTAAAATCAATAATGGCTGTTACCTTCTCAGATCTGCAAACAGAGTCCGGCCTCAAGGCCCTTAATGACTTCCTCTCCGGAAAATCATACATATCCGGGTTCGCGTCCCATCATTATTTTTTGATTGTTAGTTGTTTAATTATGTGAATTGAACTAATTATTGTTTTTATTAATTAATAGAAACGATTAACGTAAATATAAGCATTCGATATTTCACAATTATAAATATATTTTAAATTTTTTTTTTAATTATGTGAATTGTAGGGATCAATTGACGAAAGATGATATTAAGGTGTATGCTGCTGTTATGGAGAAGCCAAGTGGTGATCTATACCCTAATGCCAGTCAGTGGTATGAAAGTGTTTCGTCGAAGCTTGCAGCCAGGTAATTTATTCCATTACGATTTCAACTTTTCATTTTTGTTTTATTTTTTCTTTAAAATTACGACGTAACTAGGAGAAAAGTAATGAACTGATATTTTGATCCGTCAAGAGCAATTCATGTATAAGCATTAAAGCACGAATCTGGGGTCCTTTTCCCATTTGGTAGTTTGAAGTATGATTAATTTAGAAACAAAAGTCATAAATCATTATTTTGTGCCATTTAAGAAGTTTATAAGTTTAATTCACATTTAGCATGTTTGACCTGCATTTAAAATGTCAATTTTTAGTAGATTACTCTTTTTACTTCTGAAGAAGCCCAAAAGAAGCTGTTTTTGGCTGTTTATAATTATCTATTTTTGTATATATCTGACTTTTAGTTTGTGCTGATAGTCGTTTTGCTTATTTGGGGCTTTTTACATAACTGTATAGCTTTCCTGGGAAGGCTGTTGGAGTGAGAATTGGAGGCCAATCTGCTCCTGCTGAAGCTGCACCAGTTAAGGAAGCCAAGGTAGATATTTCTATCCCCGCTGTGGCTTTTTTTGGTGGACTTCGATAGCTACATGTTAGTTATCTTCTTTCGTTGATGCACTCAGATATTATGAGTTTTTAATGACATCAAGATTAATAAAGTGGGTTTGTGGTGGAAGAAGTTGCACTTCCGTACATACTGTGTCTTTATGTTCCAAATGCTCTGAAAATTAATCAACCTAAGTACATTCTTGGATAACTTACCTTCCCAAAATGTCCTTTTTTAAATGTTACAAAAGGGTTCTATTTCATTGTTGAGATTTGGCATATTTCGTCGTGGTGGAGCTTCATATAATGGTTCCTAGTGTTGGATTGAGAGAAATGGAGGGAAGTGCACGGGGAACATTGGTGAACAAATGTAGAGGTAATTTGAGTGGACCAGGAGACTCTCCGCATGTTAGAAATCTTTGTATGATGTGTTCACCACGTCATACACATGCACATATTTTGGTGGATTGATTTATAGAAGTGGAGGATAGGGCATAGATAGCAGTGTGTAACTTTGTGCCTGGGCTTGATCAACTTGAAGCTTTTCTAGTTTTTGGTTATTTAGGTGTAATTTGGCATTATAGTATGTTGGGGAAGTCTTTCAAAGATATATGCTTGGCTAGTTATTATTTATCGCCTTGCTTCTAATTCTGATGAATGGGAATAATACTAGTGCATGTTGTGGGTTTCTTATGGAATGCGTGGGTTTAACACAAACTGTGTCTGTCTATAGGGGCTAAGTTTAAATTTATTCTGTGTTACCCAAATTAATGGATGATATTGATCTGGATTGTTGGTCCAATCCCAGGCTGTCTCACGAATTATTTCGGAAATTGGGTAAAAACGGTAGGACTGAGCGATACTGTTAGTTAAAAGGCATTCTAGCTTCAATCTGGAAATCTGTACTGTACATTTAGCAGACTACTTTTTTGAATTGCCCCCTATATTAGAAATTTGCCAATGTTGCTGGTAGAAACTATGTTAGGCTTTTTTCTGAGTTGGCATTATTTTGTTGCTTGACGTTTCCTTCTATAGATTTTCATTAATTAGTTTACCACCACGTTTCAATTTTTTTGCCAGGAGTCTGTAGGTGATGACGATGATGATCTTGATCTCTTCGGTGATGAGACAGAAGAGGAAAAAAAGGCAGCAGAACAAAGGGAAGCTGCCAAGGCACCTTCCAAAAAGAAAGAGAGTTAGTGGCATTATATACTTCAAACATAATTTTTTCCCTAATAAGATAGCATGAGAATCTAGTCTTTGCTGTTCATTATGCCCCTATATTATTTCACGACGGACCCAAAAAAAAGGTGTAAAGTCGAAAGTTTTGGTGCCAGAGATGATTAAAACCATCCCCCCCTTACTGAACTTGTTGAATAGCATTTGGTTATTTGTTTGTAGTTTTACTAAATAAGATATATACTTAGCTGAATCTCGGCTAAACATCTTTAAATCCATTTACTTTTATCCATTTTTTGAGTTTTGCAATTTGGAATTTGTTTCCAGGTGGGAAATCGTCTGTTCTTTTGGATGTAAAGCCTTGGGATGATGAGACAGACATGAAGAAGTTGGAAGAGGCTGTTCGTAGTGTTGAGTTGCCTGGCCTATTGTGGGGAGCATGTATGGTTTACTCTTTCGTCCATTTGAACATTTATTTTCGTGGCTTTGTTTATCTTGCACATTACTACATAGACTGCGGCTGATTATTTTTGAATTTGTGATCTTGCTCAGCAAAATTGGTTGCGGTTGGATATGGAATTAAGAAACTGCAGATCATGATGACCATAGTTGACGATCTCGTCTCTGTTGATGATCTCATTGAGGAGCGTCTCACAGCCGAGCCTATCAATGAATATGTGCAAAGCTGTGACATTGTTGCCTTCAACAAAATATGAGGTCACCTCCATTTTAGTGCCTTTTGAGGCCATGATTTTGTTATTTTCCTTGGCGGATTCAGTTTGTTTTGGTGTTATGTAACTTTATTTTTTAGCATATTTACCTGCAATTTTGAGCGATACTTGAACTAACTAATTGCCAAAATTATAAATGTGATTTGTGGGTCAATTAGAATCACGAGTATTCGAATTTTTTTTTTTGAGCAGTAAGCGTGTATTTATTTGTCTTCTCGCTGTTACTGAAGAACTTGAACAAGTCCATCAAATTGAATGGATGCTTATGATGCTCAAGGCATCAAATAGGAAGCCCTTTTCAAATCAAAATTTTAGAGGTGCCCTTTTCATTAATTGCTAAGATACTCTTGGTATTTCGAACAATGCACTTAGAAAATTCTTTTATTTTTTTTTCCCTTCCTAAACTATAATCTTTACTGACAAATTATATAAAAAAACTTTGGAACCAAATTAAGCCCTAGTTAGACATCTTTTATTTTAGAACTTTTTTTTTTCATATTCATTTTTAAGCAGACAATATACATTAAAATATTTTGCACGGAAATTATAAATTTCTCCCTAGTTTTTAATTATACATTCTTCAAAAATTCACTACTCAACACACTAAAAATTTCAAATAATAGATATCAAATATGGGCTAAATATATTTCTTTAGTTAGAATTGAGTTAATCATTTGGCCCTTGTTTGATCTTCATTATTCTCAATATACATTTTTATTTTTATTTTTCTAACCACAAATTCAATAAAATAATATTACACGTAAATTTAAAATTTTTTTTATTTTTCAACCACACACACTTCATATTTCAAAAAGCATTTATAAGAAGGCTCAAACATGCCATTTAAAAAGAAAAAAGAGAAAAATATATTTTGAAAATAATGAGAATCAAACAAGGGTTAAGTCTAGAATCAAATGGATTTCAATTGAAATTAAACCAAACTGGCTGGATTGTTTGATACAGGGGATGGTTATGAGTAAAAATACTTTACCTTAATAGAGAAGGAAATGAGTTGGTTTAATAACTAATTGAATAGTAATTGTAATAAATCAATCTAATAAATCAAATTATGATTAACTATTATTAAACTAATGATACACTAAATTAATCAGAGAATTCAATATCCTGGCTATATTTGATCATTTCTCTGGAAGCGTATAACCGTCAAAACTGTTATGTGCGTTAGAAGTGATCTTTTCTTACCTTATTTCTTCTATTTGCTTTCTTGCCCATTTATGAGGATCTTCCTTTTTTGACATCGAGATGATGCATTAGGACAGAGATTGATTAAGAAAAATTAAAGATTAGATCTGACGAAAAGTTTCAAGAAAAAACAAGAGTCATTTACGTATTATCCTATCAATTTATCGAATTATTACTTCATCCAATTAACCTAATTCGGGCAGTAAATTTTATTATATATATATGCACACTATTGTGTCCAGACTCCAAAGGTACCCATGCAACGTATTGGAAAATCTAAAAGTTAAGAAAATATAAATGAGGACCCAGATACCTTAAGGGCTATAAACCGAGGACTGAATTTGCAAATTTCTCCTCATTCACCGACCCAAATTCTCGAACTTTTCTCCAACACTACTCACATTTTTGAAAGAAACCCTAATTCTGACCTTATTCCCGCATCGCATGGCCGGGAAGAGGAAAACACGCTCGTCGGAAGCTTCTCAACAACCAGAACCGGTCCAAACCATTGGACCCGAGCTGGAGTCGGAAACTGAACAATCCGACCCAGTGGAATCCCTAGAGGAAGAACCAGAAGTAGAAGAGGAGGAACAAGAAGAAGAAGAGGAGACAGATAACGTAATTGATGAGCCCAAAATCGGCACTCTCTCAGCAGACTTAGAAAATAAGCCATCTGACAACGCACTTTTACAAGCTAATGGGGCGGGTAAGAACGAGGAAGAGGAATTGGAGGAAGATACACTGGAAAAGCTTCTTGAACCATTTTCTAAAGACCAGCTAATCCTTTTGATCAAGGAGGCAGTAGCTGAACACTCTGATATGCTTGAAAATGTGCAGAAATTAGCTGATGCAGACCCAATGCATAGGAAAATTTTCGTGCACGGGCTCGGGTGGGACGCGAATGAAGAGATTATTAAGTCTGTTTTTGGGAAGTATGGTGAGATTGAGGACTGTAAGGTGGTTAGTGATAAGAACTCAGGGAAATCAAAGGGATATGGATTCATTCTGTATAAGCACAGGGATGGGGCTCGCCGGGCTCTGAAACAGCCCCAGAAGACTATAGGGAGCCGGACTGCTTCATGTCAGTTGGCATCCACTGGCCCTGTTCAGGCTCCTTGGAGCGTAGCAACTGTTTCAGATCCGCCCGTGTCAGAGTACACGCAGAGGAAGATATATGTAAGCAATGTATCAGCAGAGCTTGATATAAAGAAGCTTGTGGAGTTCTTTTCAAAGTTTGGGGAGATTGAGGAAGGGCCATTGGGGTTGGATAAGCAGACAGGGAAACCAAGAGGATTCTGTTTGTTTGTATACAAGAATCTTGAAAGTGCGAGGAAAGCATTGGTGGAGCCACATAAGAATTTCGAGGGGCAAATATTGCATTGCCAGAAGGCAATCGATGGGCCTAAACCAACCAAGGGATACTACAATCAGCAGCATCAGCAGAAGCACCAGGGGCAGCAGGGATATTACCATCCTAGCTCGAAAAAGACGAAGTATGCTGGGAGCAGTGGAGTGGGGCACACAGTGGGGCACTTGATGGCACCAAGTGCAGGTCCAGCTATGCATTCCATGGGGTTGAACCCTGCAGTTGCACCTGCGGCTCTTGGGCAGGCTGTGGCAGCTTTATTGGCCTCACAAGGTGCAGGGTTAGGTTTCGGTAATTTGCTTGGAGGGATTGGATCTGGTGGGAGTCAGCAGGGAGTGCCACCATCGATGAGTAATGTAGGTTATAGAGCTCAGGGTGGTGTTAGCGGGTATGGAAGTCTGCCTGGGATGCAAGGAGGATATGTTCCTGGTGGGACTAGACCGCAGCAAGGTGGTGCATCTTACATGGGTCATGGGCACTAGGTAAGTTAAAGATACATGGATATTTACTGTTATTAATTGTTATAACATAAATTCTTTGCTGTGATGCCAAAGATTCAACTTGCTAGAAATGAAGCTTAGATCGAGTATTGTCTGGCAATTGTTATCGAATGGTAAGACTGCTGTATGCATATATCAGACAGGGCAAGATACAGTATTCTTTAATCCTTATAGTACTACAATAAAAATTACAGAACTGACAAGACTTTATAGCTGATTTAGAAATACTGTTCTGTAGATTGTTAGAAAAAGACCAAGTTTAATGAACACCATGGTTCTTATTCTCCAATATTATGATCTATACTTCTAGTAACTGATTGTTGACACCACAATTCAAGTCTCCTATGTTTGATAATGATTTTATCGCCGAAGATTTGCATGGGAGTAGCCATCCAATTGATTTGGATGACATTGATGAAGAACTCGAACTAGTCTTTCCTTTTTTCCATGCCAATATCGTTTGTCAACATTTGCATACCGCTTTAGATTCTTGCACTACATCCGTTATACGACCTGTGAAAATCAATTTGAAGTGTTCCCAACATCTCGCAGTTTGTTTGGATTTTTGCTTACCTCTTGTATTGATTATTTCAAGTTCTTCATCAATGTCATCCAAATAAATTGAATTACAACTTCCATGCAAATTTTTTACCCCCCAAATGGTTAGGAATTGGGATGATATTGAGACGGTAAAATCATTATCAAACATAGGAGACTTGGATTGTGGTGTTAACGATAAGTTACTACTACCAAACATAGTTTCGACATAGTTATTGGGATCCATTTGTATAAAAAGAAAATTGAAGGTATAAATATAAAATTGAAAATAACAAATAAATAATTGAAATGAGAATGAAGTGAGAAAATATAAGAAAACATTATGAACAATTGAATAATGCAAGCAATTGAGGATGATAAATTTAGATTGTAAAATGTAGAATATGGATTGTAGAAAATTGGTGTGAAAAATGGTGGGTATTTATAGGGTTTCAAAAAAAAAAAAAATTTACGATCACATTTCAAAAGTAAAATGTGACAAAACAGTCACATTTTCTGAACATATGACCGTTTGGTCGCATTTTACCCAGGCTCGGTTCACAAGCTGCTTGTCTGAGCGATGAATCAAGTCCGCTTTGGGCTCGTCCAGGCTCGTGGTTCATGGGCTTGGTCCACGAGCCGCTCGTCCTGATGAGCCTGACAGCCCATGGGCCTAGCTGAGCCGTTCGGCCCAATTGCCACTCCTACCTTATCTCTTGATGTTCTCTCCCTTATGAGATTTCTTGCCTTGAATCCATGAATTATGATGTTTTAAACATTAGGTGCTTTATATCAATATTGCTAAGAGTATTTGTCTCAGGCATTTATAGGTTATATATTCTGATCTGCTTTTATTTCTTCTGCACGAAGCCTCTGGTCTGCTTTCCTTCATAATATCCTTATTATTTCCAATTACTTGTTTCACATTGCATTGTTTGATTGGCTTCTAAGAATATTCGTCTCCTATTTGCTGAATTTGTATTCTTTGGTAACTATAATTCTTGGATAAGTGGATATATGATCATTTATATTGTGCTTTTCTAATTATATTTCCAAGGTATGAATCAAGCTTTGGTTACTTTATATTTTATACTGAAATTTCTTTCTCGAACAAGTCTTTTTATGTTTGTATTTATTGTGCAGATTCTTCTTAATATCATCAAACTTTTAGTTTTGGAGGTGATACTTCTGAAGTTCGCGACCTAATGCACAATGACGTCTTTCATTGTAGACAAAAGTTCTTGTTTCATAAAGACTAGAATTTAAAACATGTATTTCCTTTAAATTGAAGTGCTTTATGTTGTTGAATGCTTTTTAAAATCGTGTCGTATTTTGGTTCCAATAACATCTTTCTAAAAGGATCAAAAACCAACACATATATCCCTGCATACATCTCTGAATTTTAAAGTTGTTAATCTACTATCTTTTCTACTATTGATTTTAACGTTAGTTGTTCTCTTTGCTTTATTCAAAATTTTAAGCTTCATTTTGATGTTAAAGCACGTGGTGCTTTATTTTTCTCAATGCAAAAATCCTATGCAACAACATTTATAATTGAAGCGAAACATCAATTCAATTAGTCTTCCAATAGTTTATTCCATGGACAATTATATTCAATGGCATAGTTTATAACTAATTTTCATTGCAGTAAGATCTCGTTAACAGTTGTAATTGCAGGAATTCCAATAGTGCAGGCAAAGCTTATGACATCTTACAACTGCTGCCATTTCTTTCATTAATTAAAAAAATTCCTTTTGATTTGTTTAACATAATTATATTTTGGTTGCATCTGATAAATTCAATAAGCTATAAGGAGGTTTCAAGCGAATTTTAGAATTGGCAAATTGGAATCCACTGAATTCTGAAAAATGCTCTTTACAGCCAAAGGTTTTTTGCTCTATTTTTCTGAAATTAGAAATTTTGAATACATTCCTAGGTAAAGGATCTTTTCATAACTACCGTTTTCAATGTTGTACTTCATATTCTAGTCGGTTGTCAAAGCTTTTGATTTCAGCCTGTTGGTGGGCCGATTACATTTTATGTAGAATTTTTTCTCTTGAATTGCTTCTCCGATGCTTCCTCAAAACTTCTTTCAGTCGTCGATTCAAATTGATAGTGAGGAAGCATTTAGTCCTTTGTCTTTTGTGTGTTGGCATTGAAAGAGCGGAGGAACCTAAACAAGAAGCTGATGCTAGAAGGGCTTTTGCATTATGCCACTTTCTAGGATATGAGTCAATATGATCATAAAGATTGCACTGCGAAGAAATTTTACATGGTCAGAAGAAAGATTGGATTTTTCCGAAGTTGATGTGCATACTGCTGATCAGTGGTTATTGTCTGTCTTGTCGTAATTGGGTATCGTATGATGATATTGCATGTCTTGGAATTGAACGTCCTTTTTTACCTGGAAATTGCACTAGGCTACTTTCTTGGATACACGAGTCTTTATGGTCATAAGGATTGTACCATGAAGAAATTATATACAGCCAGAAGAAAGATTGGATGTTGCCAAAGTTGATGTATTTGATCTCTGGTCAGTGGTTATTGTTTCTTTGCAGCTATCGTGTATCATTCGCTGAAATTGAAAGCGTGATCATGGAATAGAATCTCGTTTTTGCCAGAAAATTATTGCTGCTTTGTGGCGCTGCTTTATTTGCCATTTGGTCAAGTGGCTTGTCAGTACACCCCAAATCCACTCTTTGTGCTCTTTGCATCATGGGTATGCCTGGTACCGTGGTAGAGTGGACAGCCTTTTAACTTCTTTTTCTGCCCACTGAGTCCAGTGTAGTTTGGTTAATATACCAAACATGCCATTAGCATTCGTTCGGACACATTGTTGCTGCTTCAATATTTGTTTTCATGGGATGCAGTGCAAAAATGTTTTTGCACATTCCACTTTGAAAAGTGCATGATATTTGTGTGGTGTCTTTCGGATTGGGATTACCTTTTATAGGATTATTATTGTGGAAATCACACCACTTAAACCAATTTTAAACAATATTCATATAATACAAGTCTACATTTTTAATCACTTAAATACTGCAGTATAATAGTAAAAGTGATATCCAAGAAGTAACCTCTCCCAAATTTAATATTCCAGCTATCATTTTGGAGCCAAACAGTCCCTTATCAATTACCCTCATTCTTGCTCATATCCCCTCAGAATCACGTTGCTTTCAGCGAATCTCAAGATCATCTTCCACAAATGGTACCAAAAGAATTGTCAATCCATTCTACAGAATTGTCCTCGTCATAGTTGAAGATTCCTTTAACCCATTTTGTTTCTTTATCCCATTTATGCATACACTGAATTTGGGGATTTTTCAGATTGTAATCACTATATAACCCCGACTGACATGATACGTAACGGATCAAAGTTAATTTCTTTCAGTTTCGGCGTTATACACATCACTGTCAAAGTTACCGTTAATGGCAACCCCAAGTCGCTGATCAAACATATCCATGCTCGCACCATGCAGAATATCCCAAGAAAATGTGAATCGCGCCGAGAATGTTTCTAATATTAACTTGATGCAACATGACTGCACGAATACACTGCTGATTTGAGCATTTTAACTAGTATACTGCTTGTTTACATTTGCGGTGCAGGAGAAATGCTTGTTAATAAAAAGTTTTGTGAAGTTGAATTGACCATCTTATTATGATATGTGCATTGATCAACTTTCACCTCCATTGTGTCTAATTTGAAGTTTGTGTCGTAATTGTCTCAGTATTAGCCATAATGAAGAGTTTGTTAAGCTTTGTTCATTGTGACAACGATGCCTTTTTCTGATTGTTTTGTATTATCATAGTCAAGCCAATAAATATGATGTTGAACACTGCCATTAGGACTTAATCTTTTGGCTGTGACTAGAAGCAAGTCGAATTGTGAGGTTAGTCAGTGTCAATTGTGTGATAATTACGTAGTGGCTCATTTGAACTTTTATATTCGCGTTATTGCAATGACGAGATTTTGGCTTTTTTTTATCATTATACCGGAGAGTTTTATTATTTATGCCTTAGGCTAATGGTTAATTTTGCGTTTATATGTATTTTCCCCCGAGATGTCATTTTTTTTCCCGCTGCTACTACACGTTTCATGTTCCATATCAGGTGATGTGAATAACATAAGCAATTTTTGGATGTCTAATTTTCCAAACATATGTATCGCTCTTTGAAATCCTCGAAATCTGCACTAGTTAACTGTTGACAGGGTATTTGGGGTTGTCCCTGTAATCCCCGAAATCCGTCTGATTCAAAACATGCGATGTCCTTGTAACTTCAATTTCCAGCATCTCAGATGAATCACGTGGGGTTATCATATGCTCTGTAACATATTCATCTTCGCTCGACACATTTGGAACATCTACACGTAGTGCATATGTTGTGATGTGGTCGGTGAGGGAGTTGGAAATGTTAATACCTTTCCGCATTTAGATCAAATTTCCGTCTTGAAATTGTTGTGACTGGACCTGTTTCCTCCCAATGCTCCTTTGAGGCTGAAAACTCGTTTGTCGACTACGGGCACCGATAGTTATAGGCACTCCGAAAGAGAGAAACTTATTCTCCGACATGATATCACTCCCTGTTTCCAATCCTTTAGCTCCATCTCTTACGCTGATCTTTTCTCGTTCTTAGCCATATTCGCATGATTCGCTAGCAAAAATCCGACTTTACCCCTACCAAATACAGGTTTCCCATTGCCTTTGCTATTGTCTTCCAAGATTTTCAGGATTTGAGGAACCCTCTTTGAGAAATTGTCATGTTCTTCCCTGGAAAATGATCAATTTTCATCATTTTCAACTCTAAAGGCAAATTAATGCCGTCCGATACTTGAGCCGGAGTCAAAGGATTATCGACAGGTTTCTGATCATAATCTCTGTTATGCTGGCATCTGAACTTAGTTCCGCACTCCACGTCATTCTGCCATAAGGCAACTCTGGCCTAACGCCTATGAATATTCGAACCCATACGCTAGAGGTCAAACCCAATTATTGGAACCAAGCCCCCATTGGAGTAGCGAAGCTGTTATGGGCTTAGTGGAAGATCTTCCATAATCTTTGGTAAATGATTGGTGTGACAATTCACTGTCACGACCGTCTTACCCAGTCAAATAGGTCAAGTCTAAGCTTGTATGAGGCCGCGTGTTTTTTCATCCAACAGTTCTTATTCATTCTCTTCTGCTATAAAAAGTTAAAAACTTACGCACTGTGTCATTCCAAATGTAATGTAAGTTTAGACTCTCAAGTTATAATTTTGCTATCTATAACTCACTATTCCTTTATTATATGAGGTCCGTTTCAACTTGAAGAGGACTGTTACGTGATCCAAGCTTTCTATGTAAAGCTGATTCTAAATTTCTAATCTTCAAATCTTTCTATGTATAGCTCCTTGATTATAGCTGTCAGTGATTCAATTTGCTGTATGAATTATGGGTCTACATTCTACCAAATTAATGAGAAAGGATTTTCCCTCGTTCCATTACCATAATTATCACGACTACTCCGGTTAAATCCTCTTAGCCGCCAACAGCAGCAAAGTTCCTCGGATTGTTGAACTAGGCATTGAGAAACTCTGGAAGGAGTTGAACGTCCAGTAACACTTCAGGTCGCAAAATTTAGTGTTACTTTCACTGTCTCCTGTCTTATACTAAACAGCATCATTCGGTATCAAGTTCAAAATTTGTTCACTCTACTGACTAGTGTTTGTAACGAGTGTATTCAGGTCCGAACGGGTTTCAAACCCCCACCCCTTCCTCTCTAGCCAAAAAGAAAAAAACACGCCCCTCATCTTATTCAAAAAGAAGAGACATTGATGACCATTTCCAATTTTCCCAATCAAACTGGCTGATTCGATCCAGTGCTTAGAAACCCTGACCTCCTACAGACTGTAAAATACGCCTGAAGGGGGCCGAACATGCCATGGACCGTAAACAAGATACTGTAGACATTATAGACAACGAAAGGGAGAAACCGACTTGTTAGCGAATTTTTATAAGGTTTTCCTCGTTGACGACAGTATCGGAGACAATCCCTTGTCATAACACAGCAATTCGAGCCAACCTCGACGAATTCGATTTCGGTATCAAATTTGTCGATTTAATTTTGGTTCATCCATTATTTTGGAACGGTGAACACGAAAGACTTTGGAACTTCATTTTTCAGAAATGATTGGATCGTGGAGAAGTCCTAAGTATATTCGTGGATAAGCGAGTACATAAATACTGTGTTTTGTTGTACATTTATTTGATCGGAATCGAGATTAATCGAGCAGGTGTGATTCCAATGTGTAGCTTATTGCGTCTCTTGTATAAATATATGATCTCACATGTACAGACACCATGCTCATTGAAAACTAGGAAGCAAAAAAAAAAGAAGCTTATTGAACAGTGCGTACATGGAAAGAGCCGGCGAAGAATAGAGATGGCAATTTTCTCCACCTCGTCCCCACTAGGCCCCTCCCCGAATGGGGCAAAAAAACCGCCACCCCGTGGCGAGGCGGCGCCCCCCGTCCCGGGTCACGGGGCGAGGCGAGGCGTGAAGAATTAAAAAAAATAAAAAATTAATTAATTAAAAATAATAATAATTAATTAACTGTAATTTTTTTAAAAAAATAAATAAATATATAAACGGGGCAAGCCATCACTAGTGAAGAAAGGGACAAATTTAGTTTTTCATTTTATTTTTTTTTGTGGTGATATTATTTGATTTTCTAATGATATTGGTAATTAAGCCTTTGTTTGATACCAATTCTTGTCAATTTGTAGATATTTTCAGACCGTTGCAGCAGTACCCGTCTAACAGAACATGTGCCCTCACTTTGAATAATTTTGTAAACATTCTCCATTCTACCCTCAATCAATTCTCACCCACTCGCCAAATTTCATAAAAGGGCATTATAGTAATTCGACAGAGAAATTGATTAGGTAGGGAACAAAGTAGCCAGCGGTGAAGCCCACTTGATTTGACAGAAAAATGCATTCTTGCCATAGATAATATCTACCAAACGGAGGCTAACTAATTTAATTTTGAGATGGTGGTGATTATTGGTGGAGCCGACAGTGGAGGAGTAGGGTGGGGTGAGATGAATAGTGTATGTGATTAATTAATTGGGTAATTTATTTTGTGACTATTAAATATGTAATTTGTGATTAAATATATGATTGTAAATTTGTAATCAATTAATTTGATAATTTATGACTGATTAATAATATGTGACATATAGAAACGTGTGATTTGCAACTAAATTTGTAATAGTAACCTACACTTGTGTCTTTGATGTGATAGTGATCTTGTGCGGTTTGTGACGGCATGTAATCGTGGCCAATAATTATGTGTTATTGTATCTGTAATATGTTTAATTAAATTACATATCAAAAAATTTAATCTGGGGCTGCACATGATCTGTAATTTGTGACTTGGAGCTGTAACCAAATATATGTCTAGTTGTGACCTATTATCAATGTAGAATGTGACCTGTGACCTGAGAACTATAATCAGATATATGTCTAGTCGTGACGTGTTATCAATTAAGAACGTGACGTGATCTTTGACATATAACAATAACATGTAACAGGTGACTGACAGGCAGGTAACATTTTATAAAATTATCTATATCTATAACAGGATCAAACTTCATATGACCTGCGACAAGAATCTCACATGAATAAAATTTCAACGACATAAGCAAACTAAATGAATTGTGGAAATAATACACAACTATCTATATCTAGATATATATAATTTTGGAAAGAATACATAACATCAAAGTCACATATTACAAATTTTATAGGTCACAACTTATTTATAAATGACAATTTATCAAATTAATGTGACGACTTATTTCTAGTCACAAATCACAAATTTCATAGGTCACAACTTATTTAATGATCACAACTTTTTGAATATGTGACATGTTATCAGTGCACAAAAACACATGACATCTGATATGTGACCAATTTGTTTTGATCCATAACATATTGACATTGATTTGTGACCTATTCAATAAGACTTGTGACCTGTGATATGTGAACTGCGAACTGTAACAAGTGAACATGAATCAGTTATTTTTGACCAATTCTATTTGATTTATGATATATGGATATTGATCTGTGACCTGTTACCTGTGAACATAAATCAATGACCTATGACAATTGTCTAAAGACACGTGCATGTAACAAGTGCACATTGAACTTTAACAACTAAATTATGACTTGTAACAAGGGACCTGTGACATATAACCCGTGGGTTGGGAACAGTAATATATAACACGTAACCAAATATATGTCTAATTGTAACATGTTACCAATTACATGTGATATGTGACCTGTGACCAATTACATGTGACATGTGTCAAGTGACCGTGATCTGTGGCGAACAACATTTTCAGCACCGTGAGGTAAATAATGACCTGCTTAAATGATATGAGCATATCTCATATAATCTGCTTAAATGACAAGAAACTTGCACATACAAAATTTTCACGAGCAACATGAACAAACTAAATGAACTTATTAACCAAAACAAAGTAAATTCATATACATTAAATGTTTCAACCACATAGTACGTCAACTATCTATCTCTCAAGCTAGTAAATTTTGAAGAAAAAAAAAAACAATGAATACATCAATCATTCAATTCCCTCGCTTTGTGGCTTACTCAAATCTATTAAACTCGAATTGATACTTATGCTCTAGGTAAATTTTTTCATGTCCCAGCATACTAGCTTTTCTTTCATGTGATTGTGCAGGAGCATTTGTACTCTCTTAACTTCTGGCCCAATTCTTTGACTTGGAGATTTAAGTTTGACATTTCTAGATCATAGTTCTCTTTAATTCAGCAACTTGCAGAATGTACATGAAGCAATGATGGACCAATGCATATTATTATAAACAAAATAATCCAGTCTAGATGCATGCACCTAGATTACACAATACCAACCAATCCTTATTACACAAGTATGCATAGCTCTGAAAGCACCAACAACATATTACTTATATGTAGCTTTATACAATTTTAGATTAGTTAGCCAAAATTTCTTTTATAATCCAGCCTACTATCAACTGAACCACGTTGAATTCCTCCCTCCTCGCTGTGAAGGTAGGGTCAGTGTCAGGACAATATGGGTACAAATCACGGCATGCAACCTGCTAGAAACTGATGCAAACCCACGTAACAATTGAAACTACGAAATCCACAACAAATTAGATTAAACCCAAGAAAGCCAAGAATCAACATTTGGAAAGCTCAACCCAATAAATCATTGAACCAAAGAACCAAGACAATCGCCAACAATATCTTGACCCCGTTATCACAAAACTTATAAACCTTACTTAAAGTATTGAACTCCACAAGAATTTAATTTTTGATAAGTTCGAAATCAATTCATTGAAGAACAAGTTGAAAGTAATATATCTCACAATAATATCTCTCAAATTTTATTTTTTTACAATGAAAAGAATAATCCAATATATATGGAATCTATAAAATCTAGTTAAAAACGAAATTGAACCTAAAAGATATCAAAAGAATACCATAAAAAGAGTTAACTAAACTAGGGTTCTTTCCAAAAATTGGAAAAATCACTGTTGGACTTGTGCTATGCGGCCATATAGTTTATAGACATGAAGTCGCATAGTTCATCTAAAATGTCTCCTTGATTTCTACTTACAGAGGCGGCCGCATGCCTGGGTATAATATGTGGTCGCATAGTTACTCATTTTAGCTCCTTCATACGTTGCTTGAACTAAGTTGATCCATCTTATTCCGTCTTCCAAGCTCAATATGAAACTTATCGTTTTGCTTGTTGAGGTCGATGTTTCATCCACAGTAGCTTGAACAAGTAATTCCATGACTTCTTTGACATTCTTTGTCCGTGACCTAGTAATTGGTTCTTTCTCCACGATCAACGGGTCCTTGTCCTTACTAGCTCTCGTACCATGGTTCTCATCATTAATTCCCTCTTAAAAAGGATTCGTCCTCAAATCTCTACCTGCCTCAAACAAAGAAAGATCAGAAACATTGGAAGTAGCAGAAATGTTATACTCGCCTGAAAGATCCAACTTATAGGCATTGTAATTGATCTTTTCAAGCACTTGGAATGGTCCATCTCCTCTCGGTTGCAACTTTGATTTCTTTAAGTCGAAAAGCGTTCATTTCTCATATGCACACAAACCCAATCTCCTGGTTCAAATGTAACTTGCTTTCGTCCCTTATTCGCTTGATAAGCATAATACTCATTTTTGTTCTCAATTTAGCACTGTACTTTCTCATGGAGGGATCTTACCAACTCGGCCTTCTTCATTCCATCTAAACTACATCTCTCATCAACAAGTAAATGAATTAAATCCAAAGGTCTTAATGGATTAAAATCATAAATAATTTCAAATGGAGCATAAAAAGTAGTAGAATGCATGACCCTATTATATGCAAATTCTATATATGGCAAGCAATCCTCCTAACTCTTCAAGCTCTTATTAACTATAGTGCGCAATAATTGTATCATAGTTCTATTAACAACCTCAGTTTGCCCAATTGTTTGTGGGTGACAAGAGAATAATAGCTTAGTTCCTAGCTCTCTCCACAAAACCTTCCAAAAATAACTAAGAAACTTAACATCTCTATTTGATACAATATTCCTAGGTATCCCATGTAAGCGCACTACTTCTTTAAAGAATAAATCCGTAATATTAATAGTATCATCAATTTTATGACATTGAATGAAATATGTCATCTTACTAAATCTATCTACTACCACAAATATGGAATCTCTTTCTTTCTTAATCCTAGGTAAACCCAACACAAAATCTATAAATATATCAACCTAAGGCTCACTAGGAATGGGTAATGATGTATAGAAACCTTGAGGTAAAACCTTAGACTTAACTTTTTTGCAAGTGATGCATCTACTACAAACCCAATCAACATCAACTTTCATCTAAGGCCAATAGAAGTGTTCGTTCAACATCTCCAAGTTTTTCTTAATCCCAAAGTGAACCATTAAACCTCCACTATATGCTTCACATACTAACAATTCTCTCATTGAACATCTGCACATACATAACTTATTCTCCCGAAGTAAATATCCATCACGCCTAAAGAAGTTATCTGTAGCACATTTGTCACATGATTCATAAATATTAGATAAGTCCGGGTTATTAGTAAACATGTCCTTAATATATTCAAATCCTAGCATTTGTCACCTAAAGAAGTTAGAAGTACATACCTCATTGACAATACATTCACTACCACATTTTCCTTACTTTGTTTGTACTGAATAACATATGAAAATGTCTCGATGAACTCCATCCACCTTACATGCCTCTTGTTTAGTTTACCTTGACTCTTTAAATGCTTCAAGGAATCATGATCAGTGTGAATCACGAACTCTTTTGGCTATAGGTATTGTTGTTATGACTCCAAAGCTCGAACAAGTACATATAACTCCTTGTCATATGTAGGATAGTTGAGAGCTGCTTCACTTAGCTTTTCACTAAAGTAAGCTATTAGCCTTCGTTTCTAAATCAAGATAGATTCAATGCTTATTCCTGAGGCATCACATTCAATCTAAGTATTATTAAAGTTGGGCAACGATAAAATCGGTGTAGTACACAACCTATCCTTAATAGTATTAAAAACATGTTCTTGTTCAACGTCCCAAGTACATCCTACATTTTCTTTACAATCTCCGTAAATGGTGTGGCAAGTGTGCTAAAATCTTTGACAACATGCCTATAAAAGCTAGATAAACCATGAAAACTTCTTACCTCAGTTATGCTTTTAGGTGCCGACCACTCCTTGATAGCTTAGATTTTCTCTTCATCCACATCAATACCCTTTGCACTAACAGTATAACCAATGAGAACGATTTTTCCATGCAAAATGTACACCTTTTAGAGTTAGCATAAAGTTGTTCTTGTTTTAAGACCACAAACACACATTTTAAATGTCTTATATACTCATTTAAATCCTTAATATATACCAAAATATCATTGAAATAAACTACTACAAATTTACCTATAAATGCATGCAAGACATGATTCATTAACCTCATAAGCGTGCTAGGTGCATTAGTAAGTTCAAATGACATGACTAACCACTCATATAAATCATACTTAGTTTTAAAAACAGTTTTTCACTTGTCTCCCTCTCTCATTCTAATTTGATGATATCCACTTTTAAGATATATTTTATTAAACATGCATGATCCATGTAATTCATCTAACCTAGGTATAGGGTGACGATTCTTTACTGTTATGTTGTTAATAGCCCTGCAGTCGATACAC
>CAIGRK010153181.1:0-10019 GCA_903798315.1 Fraxinus greggii
ATAAATAAATTTTAATGAAAACTTCATTTTTGAAATTTAAAATCTACATCCTTAATTTTAAAATAGTGTTCACTAAAAACCTGATTTATATATTGTTCCCTATTAATAAACTCATTATTCGGAATTTTTCAACAATTTTCTTCTTTGATGCAAGTCTTGAGCAAATGTCAACTAATCGTGATAGAGCTTCTAGTGATAACATCTTTACTTTTAATGACACTGAGACGCTTTCAATATCTTCCCTTTGGTTTTATATATAGATGCTTGTTCGCTTTCACGTTATATGCCTACCACATGCGCAGGTGAGAGTGTTGACACTACGTTCAAGATGTCGTTTTGATTGAATGGTTCCTCACATTTACATATAAGACCGTCCCGATAACTTATTTCTCATGTTATAGTTATTTTTATAAGAACCAAGTAATTATTGTGTTAAAGTGGACATGTATGGCCAAGCATGACTCCTCAAAAGTTCCTTTGACTAGGTCGAATAGCGACGCTGACGTTATTTTTATATCATGCCCACTCTTAAAAAGTGTTCTTATAAAAATTCGTAGTGAAGTTTGTGTGCTTCGATCATTGTTCATTAACAATTCTTTATCTAAAATTTTTAAAAATATTGTGCCAGATACTTTAGTGGAATGCTTTTAATGATTTCATAATCAATTTTTGTACGAGGCACTAAATCAAAAGAGAATGGGAATGGTGGTTATGGAGGCCAATCATTGATCTTTGAGGTCGAAGGAATCTGTCATCTTTATTGCTTTACTTATCTTTAATGAGAGAAAAGTTTTGAAATTGCGAATCATCTTTTCCACTGCTTAAAGCATAATAAAGTTTTGGCATTATTGTTGCTTTTAGAGAAAAATAGTGATGAATTTATTACAAGATTCAGCAAAAGATGAAAATTTGCACTATTTGTATTGATATTTGAATACCCACTGAGTCATAATTTTTATTAAAAGAAATTATTCTTTTCTTAGTATCACGTTCAGTTTTACACGGTATCACATTTATGTCTTAAATTTTTTTCATTGAATTCTTATTCTCGACATTAGTTGTTAATGATTATGGTTTCTCTCCGAATTTTTCTTTAATATAGAGTAAAAAGACTCATTTTTTCATTTTATTTTTAAATAAGCAAAACAAGTATTAATACAGAAAATATGATTAAATATTTGATTGTCGTTATAAAGGACGTTAACAATATTTTTGGATAAAAATTATGACTAATGACAAGATTGATTTTCTGATCAATGAAATGTTAAAAATAAAAATGTTATGAAGAAAATAATTAAGGATATAAGTGTGATAATAAATAAAGGTTAATTACCCTTGATGTTATTAAAAAGTGGTGTATTTATATAAAAAATTGTGGTGTAAATATAACCGCCCTTAATCTGATCTAATTTCTTTTATTAAAGGTTCACAATCTTTACTTGTTGTCACACTAGTGTCTTCAACGTTGTTCATCACATTCTTGTCATCAAACCTTCCATTAATTAGAAATTTTCCACGATGATGGTTCATGTCCAAAATTTTTGTGAAAATACTAAAAGGACTTACTTGTCCCTTGTGATTTTGAATAAGTAAAAATGATAATAAATACAAAATAAGCAAATAATAATAATAAATGCTAAATTACTACTGAAAATTTGTCCTTTATTTTAAATTACAGTGACAAGATTTGTTAATTAATGAAAAAATTTTGAGGATAAAAAACACGATGAAAAATATTAGGAACGTAAATATGATAATGAATAAAATTTGAGGATCTTTAATGCAATTTAAATGTGGTACATTTATAAATAAATGTGATTTGCACAAACAAACCGCCAATCTAAGGCTTTAAATACATGACCTGATTTTTAGGATTGTTGTAGGATCGTCATGGTCTGCACCACAATTGCTGATGTTAAGGATCCTTAGACCATCTCCAAGAGACTCTTTAAACATAAAATGCTCTTTATTTTAAAGAGTTTTAACACTTAGTATTTCAATTTTCAATGAAGAAAAATAATATAATAATTTGGAGGAAAACTAGTGAAAATAAAATATCGGAAAAAACAAATAAATATTTTTTAGAAATAAAATTAAGTCTTAAAGATAATGAGCTTGTTGGAGTACATAAAAATTTTTACTCTCGAAATTTATATATGCTCTCTAAACTGCAAAATATGCTCTTTAAAAATGGAGTCTTTTGGAGATGCTCTTAATTAAGAAAGTGGTCCAATCGGCCAGAAGGTATCAAGTTCTTGAGACGTCCTCAACCTTTCTCGTTTGAGGGAATTTGTGCAGTATGAATTACCTTATTCTCTATTCTGGATGCAGTGAAAAAGTGGCCATTCAGGCACTGAAAGCCAGTGAATGGAATCTGGAAGGAGCATTTGACTTCTTTTACAGCCAGCCACAAATTAAATCAGCTGATACGAGACATTTGGAAGAGCTTTATAATAGATACAAAGGCAATTTTATATGATTCAATCTGCATTTTTTTGTGTGCCCACAAACGAGTATCCTTTTGTTTTGAGCAACGTACATTTGTTTCTTACTGAAAAGTTCTCATGACAATATTTAGCAACTATGTGATAATTGACATCTTTTTAATTCTCTGAAAGTGCCTGTAATATGATTTGTGGTTCTGTTGACTTGATGCTCATGTTCAGACAACCTTGGGCTGCTCCTCTCTGTCCACCCTTATCAAATATTTTCCATTCCATTAGTTCTCTTTGAAAACTGGAAATCACAGCCACATTGTCTGTATCAAGTTTAAACTCTTTTTACTAAGAATTCCTCTAGGAATCATTAATAACCTTTCAATCTTAAAACATGGGGATGAATATTGGTGTCCTTCTATTTATGATTATAGATACAGAGTAGTGGTACTACATTTCAGTTTTATCTTTCATTGGTATAGTCCTCATAGTGTTTTCTTCCACTGTTGAATGGCAATGCTATTTGACTCTCAATAGTGACAAGAACTAAAGATGGTGATGGTGATTGACTCTCAAGTCTCAACAACAATAGACTACATCTTGCCTAAGAAACATGCACAACAAAAACTAAGACTTATTCTTGATAAATTTGAGGTCGGCTACAAAGGTTCATTATCGTACTTGTATTTCACAGCTTCATTCAAACTAATAGACACTAGGAATCAGTTTTCAAATATTTGTAGTTTTTCTGGACTAATTAAAATATTACTGAACTATTTGGAGTTTTTTTCCTTAAATGTTAAATGCCAAAAAATGATTGAGAGATTGCAACACTAGAAATTTGCAAAATTAAAATTAAAATGATTGAGAGATTGCAACACTAGAAATTTGCAAAATTAAAATTATAAAACTCCACAGTATTTGGATTCTGGAGGTCAGAGAACATTCTGCCAATGTAATCTCATCTTGTTTTGAGTAGATGAATTTCACTTTTTGTTAGGAAAAAACGCCGCACCGTACATATAGGTAGTTTTATTGAATGGGACCTGATTTGCACCAATACTAAACTTTTTTTAAGTACGAAATCTTACATGGGATGCTATGCTTACAGATCCATATGCTGATATGATTTTGGTTGATGGAATCACTCTGCTATGCAATGACCTTCAGGTAGATTTAATAATTCCACTAGTGAATAAAAGTACAAGTAATTTATGTTTGAAAAATGCCCCAAGCATTATAAAGTAATTATACACTGCTATCATATCCTAAGCACATGTTTTAACAATTTATCAGTGGTTGATTGACATGTAACCTTTTTTTCCCTGGCAGGTTGATCCTCAGGATATTGTTATGGTATGTATGCAACTGTAATTTTACATTGTGGAGTAGTAGTAGTATTCTAGTATTGCCTCAACTTCACAATTTATTTAGTACCCAGTTGAAGTATTTTATCAAGTAATAAATTTGTTTAGATCAATAATTCGAATTTAGCTTGATTGTTTTGTAATTTTGTACAGTTCTATTGTTTGTTTTGATCATTTGCCTCTAAGCTTGTCTAATTTGTACCTTTTCTTACAAATGAGAACCAAAATCCCTTTTTGAACAACAAAATTCTCTATAATAAAAATATAGATTTCTACCATCATATGATGTAGGTATTACCACCGCTTCACCCACAAGCTATAGTAAAAGCAATCCACCCTATATCACATAGATACAAGCCTAGGATTCTACCCAAACCCTTTTTGTCGAGCCCACCCCATTTCAAGCATGTCCTTGGATTATCACCCCCTTTATAGGAATGCTGCAATATCGTCTAAAACGTGGGATCTCCAGATTTGGTACCAACCTGATGTAGGGTATTATCCACTTTGTCTGAAAATTATAGCTAATGGCACACATGGAATCCACTCTATATCACCCAAAATCAAGCCCTGGAATCCTCCCCAAGCCTAGTCCATCGGGCCTACCCCCGTTTCAAGCATGCTCATGCATTACATCATGAAAATATTGTATGAGATTTGTGTTGTTGACCAGTCTTTCATGAGTCAAACATTAAAAGAACTTATGACCATGTAGCGCACAAGCAATTATTTGCAATATGCATATCTTTGTAAAATAATAGTCAGGTATCCAAACAACAACAATGACTAGTTACATTTTGATAGTTGTAGAAGTTTCCACTTTTAAGAATGTGAATGTTTTAGGTGATGACTGATTAATTTATAATAAAAGAAGTAAAAGTTCTTATATTTAGGAATAGGTCAATGGTTTGCATGACATTAGTTAAAATTTGTTTTGGTTTAATCTGCAGTTGGTAGTTTCGTGGCATATGAAGGCAGCTACTATGTGTGAATTTTCAAAGCAGGAGTTCATGGGCGGTTTACAATCTCTTGGGTAGGTATATATCTAGTTGTTTGAAGTTTCTTTTGGTTTTTCTCCTTTTATTTTGTTAAAGTTTGCTACTTTGTGTGAGCTGGATTTTTCGTCCCCATTTCACTGAAGTATATATCTCTGATGGCAGGATAGATTCACTGGATAAGTTCAGAGAAAGAATACCATTCATGCGATCCGAACTAAAAGATGAACGTATGTGCCAACATTGAATTACCCTTTAGTAATCAAAGAAATTAGTCCATCCTCCTATTAATGTCATGTTTTACTCAAAGCTTTTTTGAATTGTTGATGTACTGAGTGCTCAATGATTTACTGCTATTTTATCCAGAAAAGTTCCGAGAGATCTATAACTTTGCATTTGGCTGGGCAAAAGAGAAGGTAATTTCTTGTTCAACAGTCAAAAATTATGTTTTTTAATTGTCATCAATCGTCTTGGATTGGAATTGTTGTTAACTCTTTCTGATGATTTGTTAGTTGAATTTTCTTTTGGGTATCGGTAACACAAAAACCACAATGGAACCTATCAATAGTGAAGACAGCTGTATTACCCCCAAAGAGTTGAGTATGTACCTTGAGTTGTGAGGATGAACTACAACGATCCTTCTCTTTCACATTTGATCAGGCTTTCTTCAATTTAAATCTTAAAGAGCTAGATTTTAGGATTTGCAAAAAAATGAATTATGTAAAAACTTCAGTTGGAACAGCCTTATTTATAATGATTTATGTGAAAACTTCAGCTGGAACTGGCTAACTTATAATGCACTGTGTGAAATCTTCAGCTGGAACTGCCTCATTTCTCTGTTTCACTATTTTGCATAATATAAGCTTGGTAATTTAGATTGGTAAGTATGGAAAGGGAACCTCGAGTATTATATGTTTTTTTTTTTAAATCCAACGATACATTCCTGATTATTCCCCATAAAGGAGAATCAATTCAATGTCAAATACGTTTAGCCTTTTACTCCGTACTCGAAATGGCTTGTGATAATTATCTTTTGGGTAAATCCATTCTACCAGTTGATATAGTCGACAACATTCAGATGGTTGATCTTATATTCTGATTCAGGGTCAGAAGTCTTTGGCACTGGATACAGCAATTGGGATGTGGCAGTTGCTATTTGCGGAGAAGCAGTGGCCACTAGTTGATCATTGGTGCCAGTTCTTGCAGGTACGAGAAACTGCATCTGGATCAGGATGTGGGAGGTGCTATTTGCGGAGAAGCAGTGGCCACTAGTTGATACATGGTGCCAGGTCTTGCAGTTACGAGAAACTGCATCTGGATCTTCAACTACCCTATCTTCTATTTATCACTCATAAATTTATTCATATATTAAAAATTATTAAAATTTATCATGTATTCAATTCGTTCTTCTATGCAAAATTTCAACTCTCAATTGTCGGAAAACAACTGAAACTTGAAGATGTAATGGAAAGTTAAATTCAGATGAAAAACATGTAGTCTGATTGGTTGAAATTTTAAATCTCAGGTACTTGTTATAATTTGTTATATAGTAGGAAATTGATGAAGATCTGAAAGTCTGTTTGATGCTCCCACTCTGTCAAGAACTGGTTAAGACAGTCAAAGTTCCCAACAAGCAAGTAGTTTATCATATCCTTCTCTGGATGGTTTTCCAAATTTTTTGTACAACTGAAAATAGGAGAAAATATCAGGTTTAAAGAGCTCAATTATTAGGGAAAATTGGGTGGAAGTTGGAGGATCGAAGATATCAAAAGGACTCCAATCCAGTGGTCAAACCCCTTCCTGATGAACAATGCCTGAACAGGGTCTTCAAGAAAGCAAGATCTGCTGCAAGTTATCAATGTTATGTAACTATCCTGAAAAAAGAAAGAACTTAGAACTTTATGCCGAGATAATAGTCCAAGGCATAATCCTAACTCAGAGGAATAGTGTCTCTTTTCCAGCACTAAAATCAATCACAAATCAGGGAGGACAACCTAAAAACTCAATGTAGGTGCATTGGAACTATAATGCTGACTTCTTTGTTGTGAGAGTTCCAGGAACGCTGTTGCTTGGACAAAATAAATCAACTTCATGAATGATTTTTCAGCTAGTGTTCTCTTGGGGTTGACTGAAGATTAACGTGTCACTTTTTTATTGAGCTTTGACTGATTTGTATTTTATGTGCTTGTTCATCCTAATGTTTACGTTTTTAATTACTTTTTCTCAAATAAACTACTAAATGACCATTTTTCTTTCTTGTCTCTCTCTTTATACACACTTTTTGTGACAATTTTACTTTCTTGGTTTTGATGATTCAGGCACGACATAACAAGGCCATCTCACGGGACACCTGGTCCCAACTGCTGGAGTTTGCAAGGGTAAATAATGTGAATAAAATGAATAGTAACAAACTTTGCTAGGCCAAGCTACACCCCACATTCCCCCTTCTTCTTACCCTCCATAGATCACCATCTATGTCACAGCTTCTCTCTTTTATTTGGATGACTCGTGTTTTTTGGTGAATCAAAGCTTGAAATAGTTAGCAAATCACCCTTCCCAGGACCCATGAATGTGCACGATAATCTTAGGATTTACATGATTTTGTTTTCTTGCTTACAAAAATAGTCGGGATCATTATATCTCTTACCACAATAGATATTGTTTTCTATGAATGCAGACCGTGGACCATGTATTGTCAAATTACGATCCTGCAGGTGCTTGGCCGTATCTCATCGATGAATTTGTTGACTACTTGACCGAAAATAGTGTAATTCAGAAGGGTAAGTTGAGCGATTGGAGCTACGAGCTTTGAGGGGTTGCTTTGAGTGATTAGACTTGAAATGGAATTATACACCCGTGTTTTTACTGACCATGTTCTCGATTTTGGAAGATGCAATTACTGATGCGGTTTGTAATTTTTAATAGATGCACTTGACTATGAGTGGCAATATTTATATTTTGAATTAGAACCTAACCGTTTATACCTATGGCATTATTGCTTCCACCATGGAGGCAACAATGAAAATGCATTTTGTTGTCAATGTGCAATGGACAGGTGGACTTTTCGATACTAGATACCAATGCTCGAGTACCAACATATGTTGAGCCATTTTCACAAATAATGCACTCTTATAGACTTGAAAGTTGAAATTGGTCGAGAATTGATTTTCTTGGAGAGTAATGTCATTTAGCACAATTAGTGTTAAGGATAATACTATTTAGCATCACTGCTGTTAGTATACTAATCTAGGTGACGGGAAGTGAAAAGTTCAATAAAAGGTGAAATTAGGTGATTGTGTCACCTAGATTGGTATTTTAATGTGAGTGATGTTAAATAGCATTATTCTTAATGTTAAACACTAGTTTAGATGATAGCATTAGTGTAATTGAATTACAAGTTCGGTTAAATACAAGAAATTATGGTCAATTTGATAGAACCTATGATATGATAACATCTAGACTGATGCTAAACATTACTATTGTTAGATAACATTATTCTTTTTTGAATTACTATCTAGCTACAATCCTACCACATGTACATTAATTTGGATGACATTCTTATGAGTTGACAGTTTATACCTTGATTTTAACAGTGTTTTAAACAATCAATAGCACGAATTTTGAAAACTCAAATAATGTCAACAATAATATCATCTAAAATGTACATCTAGATTAATTCATCTAATTAAGCTTTGCAATTGTGAATAGTTTTATATTTTTTTACCTCGAAATTCTGTCAACCTACGCTTTGTAATTTTGCACCTTCATTGCAAGTAATTGAGAAAAATAACAACTCGAATACATTTTTGGAGGGACGTTGATTCTCTTCAACAGTTTTGTTTCAAAACTTCAGGATTTGTAAGCGTAAATTAAATTACAAATTTATTAATCAATGAATGATATGACGAAATATAATTGAATCAAAATTTTATCACCCTCTTAAAAAATAACTCCCTCGCTCTCTTTTTTATCACCTCATCCATAAATCTATAAAAAATGTGGCCGAACATTGAATCGTAACAAAAGGAAAGGAAGCATAATTATTTCAAATCTCTGAAATCTAGCTCAGTGATCGCACTGGGGGTAATAATACATACACGAAACCAAACTAAAACCGATAGAAAAATAAGAAAATAAAACACAATTTATTCATGCTAGAAACACTGAGAGAAGTAGATAGAATAGACATGCAATATGTCTGTCTTGAAGTTTCCATGGCAGTTAGTTAGAGACGCAAGGCCTAGTGCAGAAACATCTCTGGCGAAATCCTCGGCATTTGCCGCCGGGGAAGCCTTCATTTGCACACACATGCCTACAGTTTCTGTCACTGAAGCATCTTCCACGGAAAAAATGGCTCTGTGACTCGCACGATCTTCCTTCTGCCCTCAGTATACCTGGATTCTCTGCAGCAAATCAAACTATTCTGTAATTACAATTACCAAAACTGGTGTTTCAAATTACAGGAGAATAAGAGAATTTACCAGAAGAAAAGAGCAGTAGTAGCATAAGGATGAAACTGAAGAATACTTTAGTCGCCATTTCTTGCCAGTACACACCTGTGTGTGGATTAGAAGAGAGGACTCTCTGCATATATATATATATAGACGCGCACACACGCATGCATGAGATCAAAAAGGGTTTTGTTGACACGTTTAAGAAGGATGACACTTGCTGGGAGAAGGGGATGAACATTTGTCAAATCCCACGCATGTACCCCAATTTTGTTTTTTTTTTTTTTGAAAAAGAAAGAAAGAATAAAATTAAAGGAAAAATTTTTGCGTAACAGCAATTAATTTGGTGAAAGAAAAGGAAATAAACGGAGAAGGAATTTCATTTTATGACACGTTGATTTACTAATTAAATTTATGGAGTTGTGCATATTGCATTTTAGGTGCTATTGCTAAGAGCCTAAGAGGAGCTGTATTCCGATGAGTTTGGACTAACCACGGCCACTCTATCAAATAAGTTTAAATTAAATATATTTTCATTAGAAATTTATTCAGTACTTAAAAAAAAGTTAATTTTGTTAGGATATATTTTGTAATTGGCGATTCTGTGACCAAAAGGACCAACTTGAACAATTATAGAAGTTTATGGACTAAATTGTAAATTTTCATAGTTGGTAGGTTAGCCTAGGGTTTGGGGATTCATGTTTGGAACAAGAAGGATTCACGCCGAATTTTCTCTAGTTGCTCGCCGGAGTGATGCTCGAGCGGATGAAA
>CAIGRK010153185.1:0-24315 GCA_903798315.1 Fraxinus greggii
GAGTGGCGGCCTTCCCCCTTGGTTATGCAGCGAAGGAGCCAGAAATTTATGTTGGGGTGGCCTGAATTAATTTATGATGTGCACTAATCACCCCCACACATGAGTGCACACATTTTTAGGGATTAGCTCCTAGGCCCTAGCTCCGCCCCTGGGCACATGCTCAGGAAATGAACTTTATCCACTTTCAAGGGATTCGACCCTCCTGCCGCTGCGTGGAAGTGTTCAAGTTTCTTATCAGAAACTTGAATTTATTAATTATCTTATAGTAACTACACTTTTAGAAGATAGATCAACCTTTAACATCAAATGACACTTATTAATAGCATAAATAAAGAATCCAATATATCTTTTCAACCGGAAAGGAACACCCTTGAACTCCTTATCCAAGTTAAAAATTTAGCTCTATCTCTTATCTTGGGAACTTTTTGCTCACATCCTTACAAATATCCTATTGTTTCTCTCTCCCCACATAACCAAAGGAATAGCTGAAAGTATTTCTTTCCACGTAACCGCACTCCTATTCCCCTCAGTGGAAGGGGTTATTGATCATTAAGGCTCAAAATCATTACCATTTCTTTCTTTCTTTCTTCAATTCTGCGACTGCATGTATTGCATTTTCATTTTGTATCATGTTATTTACTTTTCTGTGAATGCTTCTCTATTCTTTCTTTTGGCAGCTTGTAATGGTTGTTGATTTGTGGGACCCACTGTTCTACCGTTGCCCTGATCTTGAGGTAATAATTGAAAATTGATTCTACGCTACAATGACTTTAAGTGGCTTCTTTATTTCTTTGAACCATTTGAAATGATTGTGTAGATGTAATGATTATACCAAAAAAATTTGGAATTTTGAGACCTCTGATCAAGCCTAATGTGTTTCTGAAAGCGCATTTATATTTATGATCAATAAATAATAAAGCCATCACATGAACCCTGGCAAAACGACATTTGAGATAAGCACTATTATTGTCTCCTTGACACAATAAACACGTTTATGTTTATAATCAGTCTTTAGTGCCAATCTTTTCAATGATAGCTGGTTATACTGATGAGACACTTATTTTACCAAAATGCAGGCAAGCGCACAAGAAGTTGATGTCCACAAAAAGACATTGCTTCTCGTTCAGATCTTCTACCGGTTTCTGCTAGGTAACACTGCCTCTGCTGTTACCCATTGATTTCTCCCATTAGACGTCATAATTTGATGCCTGAAATTGCTGCTGAAACAAATGGGCTGAATACTTCCGCGGACATGGAACTCTCTTTGCTTTCTGATCAGCTAAGGCTGTTTTTGCAGCTCTGGAGGGGAAAATGTCAGTTCCTCTATGGGAATGCAAAAAAGTCTGCAAGAATTAGTTGGTGCCGATATTAAAGTATATCGCAGGGAGGAGCTACTTGCCCTCTTGCAATATGAAGCTGAGCAAATAGTTTCAGTGAGAAGCAGTGTAAGCTCCTATGTAACAGGCCCGTCTCTCAGTCATCCTAATGATGGACAATTGGACATCATGCGGGACATATGCCATGTCACAGCATAATTGTTGGATTTGTTGGGTATCTCAATGCGCGAAGCTTTGGTAGGAGAGAAACAGATAGGTGTTACCTCAACTCCAGGGAAGACGAAGCATTTCCAAACATTGATAATATCTGACAAACTCTGTGATTGCCCTGGATTAATGTTTGCATCTTTTAAGAGTTCAAGATATGGGATGATTTCCTCTGGTGCTTTACCTATTCATCATATGACTGCACACAGGGAGGCTGTGCAGGTTGAAGCAAATCGAGTACCTAGGCATGTTATCAAGAATGCCTACAAATTTTCTTTACCAAAACCCAAGCTGTACGAACCACGATCTTGGCCTCCTTTGGCGGCTGAGTTTTTGTGAAGTTATTGTGAATCCCGTGGATATGTTGCCTCTCCTGGATTGCCTACCGATGAAGATAATTTTTTTTGCCAAACCTGGCCCACTGGAGATTCACAGATCAAATTCAGACTCATCTGACCTGGAAGACGATTTGAGTGATGAACAAGAAGTCACTCCGAGACCATTTGGGTGATGAAAAAGAAGGCACAAGAAGTTACTCCGAGACCATTTGAGTGATGAAAAAGAAGGCACTCCGAGACAAATGCACTTGTTAAGGAAAAATCTTTCAAACACCCCCCAATAAACAACATAAGAAGCCTCAGAGAAAGAAAGACCGCCCATGGAGGGTAAGAGACGATGAAGGTGATGGACTGCCAGCAATTAGGGTCTTCCAGAATCCTGTAAACACAGTCCATCCGAAAGCTTAACCATCCCTGATACTCATCATTTTTGCTGTACTTGCGACTGTCTCCTGCTTAGGTGCGATGTAGTTATGTAAACTGATGGCATAATCTTACGGTCATCCCCACAACGGTTCTGAAAAACCAATTCTGTGAATGCCGAAGGGGGCAGTGACTGTAACGGTTGACAAAGTTTGACAGCAACATTATCCATACATTGATTGTACAACTGTTGCCTAATGTTTTCAATGGAATGATTCAAATGGTATACAAGTAGATAGCTTTATTCTCTATTTTTATCATGCATACTGTCAGAACTATGATTTTTGTACCTTTTATTATACTCCAGTTAAATTATATCCTCATGTCTAAAGGTGTCGAAATGTGTTGGACAGTCTAGACTTTACATGACTCCGTAACCTGTCACGTAAAAGGTCGGGTTATGGCCCGGCCTGTGTTCTACACACACTGGAATTCAATGTTTATTTTATGCATAATTTTTAAATTCGATAGGTAATCAACTTGACCAAGGTCACTGAATTATGGTTCAAGACTGATTATTGACATGGTCAGATTAATGGATTGTTGGGTTATTGGTTTAACTGTGAGTTATGGGCTCAACAAGCGGAGTGTAAATTTAAGTGAAAAAATTGTGCATGAATTACCTATAAATGAAAGCATTAAGGTGTATCATAAATAAAGATGTACGATCGATAATGTAGCATAAAAACTCACTAGTACATTATTAATATTATCCAATTAAGCAAAAATGTTTTACGTTGGACAAGTACTTTGCGAAATGACCTATTTCGAATGCTAAGCCTCTATTTAACGGCACTTAAATTTTTAGAAATAATTTATTGTATAGTGACGTGGTCATTGGATAGATATGTCAAGTCAGATCATACACCAAATAATTGCCACATTTGATCATTTTTTATTGGAAATTTTCCAACATTCCAAAAATTCACTTCCGAAAAATGAGAGAATGGGGAAGCGGACCGTGGCTTTTGGGAGAGAAACATTGAAGATCATGGCTGTGATTTCAAAATGGTTCAATGAAGACAGGAATGGAACATCAATTTACAATGGCTGTAAGTGCAAAAAGGTAATAAAGGCTGTCAGGTAGACCATTATTTTTTATTTCATATTTTACTGTGAAATCTCTTTAAAAAGCAATTAAATTGCAGTGTGACAAGATCTATTTTTGATCTGATGGACGATAAGAATGATGTACTCACGAATTTTTTAATTTCACGAATAATATTTATGTACAGTGAGAATTGATAGTAAAATGTGTCATAATTACGAATGTCGATAAAAATAGAGTGAAATGAAAGAAAAGGAATTTGTTATTCAAGGTTAAAATAATGATTTATTCAAATCATCGAAAAAACAGCATATCACTAGTGCACGAAATAAAAGGGAAAATTTCATATATAAGAAATTAAGTATTATTCATTTAAAAACTAAGAAATAAGGTTTAAAACATTGAAAATCAAATATTAATTAATTAACTTTTCTGTGAAATAATTAATTAAAACCATATTTTATAAATTAAATATATTAATGTCACAATTCTATATAGTTTGAATACAATTATCTAAATAATTGGTCGCCAATTTTTTATAGGCAAATCATTTTACGATTACAAATAAAAAATTTTATAAGTTACAATTTGTTTATCGGTCACATATCTAAAAATCTATTGGCCACAATTTATTTATCGATCACAAATTATAAATTTTATAGGTCACAACTTATTACACTGTCATAAATTATCAAATTATGGTCACACATCAACAATTTTTTAGATCACACGTTATTATTGATCACAACTTATCTATTTCACTGGTCATACATAGTCAATTTGTTGGTCACAATCAACCAAATAATTTGTGACTATCACCAACACTTGTGACCATCATCTCACCATTGCCTCCAGCTGCATCGCCGCCAACACTACCGTCTCGTCCTAGCAACAACACCACCATTTAAACAAACCAACACCCACCACTGTGACGTCAATAACGACCACAAAACACTAAGCCAGGAATCAAAACCTCTCATTTGCAGCACCAGCCATGGAGAAAAATGGAGGAACATACACCCTCGATCTGCAGCACCGTCGAGTGTCAGTGTTGCACATGCAGCGACAATTTGACACGCAGCTCCTTCCTCAACGATCGAGGCCTTGAGATCCTCCACCACCGTCGCCAAGCCAACAATCGCACCTACGATCCAACACCGAGCGCCTTGAGATCCTCAACGACGTCGTTGCTTCGTTGGCTAATATTCATTTTATCAATGAGCTTTTCGTCTACATCTTACAATGTCACATACAACAACCGCTCTCTCATCAGTGATGCTCAATAGAAGCTTCTCATCTTTGCCACCACGCACTACCCTCGCAGTATCCTCTCAACAGTGCAACATTGCTGCTTCATCGGTTGATTCGTGTCGTGCAAGGGCACCGACCGGGATGGGATGTCGGCTATTGTAATGCGTGAGAGAGATATAAAGAGAGAGAAAAAAATAACTAGAATTTGGGATGAAAATTGATGGTATTATTAATATTTAATATTAATATTTTGAATAAATATCTAATTTTTGTATAAACGAACTTTATATCCGATTTTTAAAATCAGCTATTAAAAATTCCGATTTAACGTAATTACCACAAATACAAAATGTATCTTAAGTATACCATATTAAGAGCCTGTTTGGCAACTATTAATTTATTTTATGGTTTATTACATGATCATTTTCAACAACACATTCATATAATAAAATATTATATATTTATATCAATTTTATTTTTATTTTTTCACTTTTTAATCACACATTATCCTAAAAATCACTATTTAAAACTTTTTTTATACGATAATGGTTGTCAAACATGCTCTAAATACTTGGAGAAATTACATTATTGGTTCTCTATCTGCTCCTTCAATAGCACGCTAATTTTTACCACATGTTCGGTACAGATTAAAAGTCAATTAAAATTGAAAATATGACCGTTGTGGATTCTTCTCATCTCATAAAAGTCAACAATAACGGCTAGTTTTTCAATTTTAATCTGATTTTAATCCCTCCCGAACACGCCCTTAATATATCATTACAATNATTAAAAGTCAATTAAAATTGAAAATATGACCGTTGTGGATTCTTCTCATCTCATAAAAGTCAACAATAACGGCTAGTTTTTCAATTTTAATCTGATTTTAATCCCTCCCGAACACGCCCTTAATATATCATTACAATAGTACAATTAGTCGGCAAGATGGAAATTATTCAAATCTATGTAAATTATCACTTAATCCATTTACATTTAATTTTATGAAGTTGGGTTTACAACTTCGACGAGTGTCCAAAAAATTGAGACGAGTCATGTTATTTTAGTACTTAATATTTGTTTGTGTCCCCTTTTTTTTTTTTAAATTCAATTTTTTCAAAATTTATTTTCAACCAAATATTCTCCAATAAAAATAATATTATATGTAAATTGAATTTTTTCTTCATTTTTGATCTCACGCTTTTCAAAAATCACTATTCAAAAATGTGTTTTTCTCTTAAAATGAGACTTAAACAAGGGCTTAATGAAATTTTGGATGATTTTTGTGACCGAAGAATTACAACAAAAGGGTATGAATAATTTTCTTCAACGTTCAAAAAAGTATTCCTCTTTAAAAGTTCAGGGACTAATAGTGCATTTTTTTAATATTTCTTATGGTTAGAATTTATTTTTGGGAAAAAAAAATATATTTTTGAATAGTGATTTTTTAAAAAATGTGTGGTTAATAAAGAAGGAAAATTTATAAGTGTATGTGTACTATTATTTTATTAAAAAATGTGCAATTAAAAATTGAGAAAGAAAAACGTAAAACGGAGCCAAATATGGACTAAATATCTATCCGATGCGACTTCCAAACCCCACGTGTTTGTCATCTAGGTCATTTTCACATTTCCACACCCCCAACCAATCCCAACATCTTTTCACTTTGGAAAAAAAAAAAACCGATAAAAAAAGATAGGCCAATTGATAATTGTATTGTTGCACACTTATTTAATATTTAGATATGCTTATTATTTTGATAAAAAAGAGCGAAATTTTACTTACAATTATGTAATTATTACTTTTGTAGGTAAAACTCACTAAGAGGAAATAAAACAAGACAAAAGGAGAAAAATTGACTAAAAGCGTACAAAATTATGAATTGGGGACCAAAGTGAACAAAGCGTAAAATGGAAGGATCTTATATGCAATTTATGAAGGGTATGATTGATATGAAAATCAAATTTTGAGGTTCAAATTGTATGAGTTAAAAGTTGAGGGAACTTTTTTATCACTTTCCGTAACGTCAAGGATTTGGCTACAAATTTCTCTATGTTTTAAATATTAAGGGTGTGTATGATCCACATTATTTTAGAAGAATGTATTCTGAGATAGTAGATTGATAAATAATGTGTGATTGAAAAATAATGAAAAGTTACTGATGTGATGAAAAATATTATTTTATTGAAAAATGTGTATTTGAAAATGAGTAGAAAAATGAGAATGAAAATTTTAATGTGAGGCTAAAATTGGAAGTCTGGGACGGAAGCTGGGGCATCTTCCTTGCTGTATTTTTACCTTTTCATTTTGTTTTTTCTTCTTGCAGTTTCATTTCTTTTCCTTTTCAATTTCTTCGTATTTTAAGGATACATATCAAGAGCACAAGAAAAATACATTCAAAGATTTGGAGAAATATTTGGGGAAGACAAGACTAAGCTTCGAAAAATGATATTATCTATAAGTTTGTATTTTCTCAATTATTTTGTCATATTTGTAATATATTGTTATAAATATTCTCATTTGTACCATTTGTATAAAATATGCTAGTAATTTGTATGGGGATTTATGGTAGTAACTTAACTTAACTTAACTTTAATTAATTTTAAAATTGTCAAATGACAACATGTCGCGTAACATTTTGTTAACAATATTGTCATCAATACTGTACACCAAGCATGCTTGTTCTGAAAATTTGTGGTTAAAAATCATTTTAAAATTTTGGCAAACAAGTACAAGTTTTAGCCCCCCGTCTGGTCGCATTATTTCCATTAAATTATAATTAACTTTTTTGTATCAGCTACATATTTTTTAATAAAATAATATTACACGTAAATCCAAATTTTTTTTTTCTAATCACTCATTTTTCTTCAGAAAATGATTATTCGTCCTGTTTGAGCTCATTTTTTTTGTATATAATGCATTTAGAAATAGTAGATTGAAGTAAAATATAAAGTTAAAAATTAAGGAATAATTTTTGGATTGTGTTTAATAATACTTTATCGAAGAATATATTATCAAAAAAAAAGAGAGAAAAATGGGATCAAATAATGTCTCATTATAATATAGAATGATGTGGGCAAAACCGGCGTTTAATAGCCTTCAATAGTGTACACCATTCTTTAAAAGTTGTACCTTAGTTCAATTCACTGATTTGCCACTACTAAAATTTCGTTATGCCGCCGTCGTTTGAGTTCGAGTCTACGGTACTTGTCGGGTTTCTTCAACTGTACACACACACACACACACACACACACACATTAAAATGTATCTCTAAAATGGAAAAAATAAAAATACAAAAGATCTTTCTTTCTCTCTGTAGAGAGACCATAGTCATACTTTACTTGAACCTCTAGAGATAGAAAGCAAATTGATTTAGTGATAGAAATTGCGTGTTTGGATTGGCCGTCAATTCGGCGCTCCTGTGCATCGAATTGTGTTGAAATTGAGGGATCGAAGCTAGGGCTTTTGGAAAATGAAGAATCGTTGAGAATTCGTGCTATAATATTACTATAGAAGTTTGGAATTAGGGTTTTAAGTTAGTAATGGAAGTGGATTCGGCTATGAGTGGTGAGTCCGATCACGATCCATCGGTCCAGACTAATTCAGCCAACGGGCCGGACCAGCCTGCTGATTCCCAATCTCTTTCTGCTCAGCAGAGTAATAATAATACTGTTAATAGTAGTAGTAATAGTTCTGGCGGTGGAGCGGTGGTGGTAGGGCCGCGGTGTGCGCCGACTTACAGCTTAGTGAATGCGATAACTGAGCAGAAAGAGGATGGGCCGGGGCCGCGGTGCGGCCACACTTTGACTGCTGTCACGGCAGTTGGGGAGGAGGGTAGTCCGGGATATATTGGGCCGAGACTGATTCTGTTTGGTGGGGCCACAGCGCTTGAAGGGAATTCCGGGGCCTCAGGAACTCCTTCCTCGGCTGGAAGTGCTGGGATTCGTATGCTTCTTTCAATTTTTGAAATCCTCTCAATTTTTTATTTTTTTTTTGAGATTTATAATTTTGTTAATTATATTTGTAAATGTGGAAAGAGGATTTATTTTTTATTTTTTGCTAAGTTGGTGATTTAGTTATGTTGAGTTGATTGAAATGTCATTTCTGGTATGCTACTGTGGAAATTGGGTTGAGTGACCCCAAATTTGGATGCTTTTGCTGGAATTCTTAGATTTTGGGTTACACGCCCACTGCTTTTGTGAGGTGCATGTAAAATTATTTTGTAGTAAAGTTGGGGTTATGAGATGTTGATTTATTTATTCAAGCAGTTATATTTACAAAAAAAGTTGAGATGAAGATTGTAGTATGTTTACTCATCCCTATTTTTTCTAAAATACATCTTTCCGCCTTTTCTTTTCAACCACACATTCTTCAATGAAATAATATTACATGCAAACTCAAAATTTTTCCTTATTTTTTAACCACATATTCTTCATCAATCTACTATTCCAAAATGTATTCTACACAAGAAAATGGGGCTCAAATAAGCCCATAGTCTAAGATTCTAGCTTAAATTGTTTGAGGTTGTTGAGAGAGTGTTTAACTGATTTCAAGTTTCAAATTTGTAAAAAGTGATATAATTCTTTTCTATCTCTTCATATTGGCTTGTAGGAGTTCAAGATATTGCGGGATTTCATATTTATCTGTGTTGAAGAGTAGCTTTAACTAATTTTTGGTTGAAATTCAAGTGAAGTTGCCCTTTAAATTATCATCCTGAGAACAAAAAATGAAAATGTGATAAATATTGCTTGTCATTACTTGGAAATGAGAAAGAGACTCTTGCTGAGGAAAGATGATTTAGGTTGTTTAAATGAGTGAGGCATGTCTTTTGGAGGATTGTGATTTTAGGGAATGCTTATTTTAATTATTGTAAAATGAATAAGAATAGTGCCTGACTGCTTTTATGGTCAATAGTTAGAACGGACCTGTAACTCATTATATGTCTATGATGTTTAAGATGTATTTAATTGCAGGGCTGGCTGGGGCTACTGCCGATGTACATTCTTATGATGTATTAACAAATAAATGGTCTAGGTAAGCTTAAGTTTATAACTTATCTCATTGGAATTCGTACTCAATTTTCTGGTGTAGTGGTTACTTATCTTAGTTTTGAATTTTTTTGTAATAAGGTTCCATGCTTTAATGCAGACTTACCCCTATTGGAGAGCCACCTACACCAAGGGCAGCTCACGTGGCAACTGCTGTGGGTACTATGGTTGTTATTCAGGTTTGTTGATAGGTGGATTAATGTTGAGAATTTCTAGTTGTATTTATTATTTATGATTAAGATATTTAAGATATTTTAATGTTCTTGTCATTCACAGGGTGGAATTGGTCCAGCCGGTTTGTCCGCAGAAGATCTTCATGTTCTGGACCTCACACAGCAACGACCGCGATGGCATAGGTTGGCCTCTTTGGAATAGCGCGCATATGCAGATTCTGGAGACCTATACATGATTGCATGCTTATGCATTAAAAAAATACATGAAATGTGCATTCTTGCATTAATAATTGCATGTTTATCTTTGTTTGTGTGTTCTTTTAGGGTTGCGGTCCAAGGTCCTGGACCAGGGCCACGCTATGGGCATGTCATGGCTTTGGTGGGCCAAAGATATCTCATGACAATTGGTGGAAATGATGGTAAGTATGCTCCATATCTTCCCTTGTATTTTTTATTTTATTTTTTTGTGTAGATTCAGGCAATGATTTTGTGCATAACCTCTAGGAAAACGTGCTTTAGCTGATGTATGGGCACTGGATACTGCCGCCAAGCCATATGAATGGCGAAAACTGGAACCAGAGGGTGAAGGTCCACCTCCATGCATGTATGTTTTTTGCCACTCTTTAACCTTGGCATTCATTCTTTCTACCTCTCCTTCTGTTTAAGTCTTTCCATTCTGACTTCAGCATTTCCTTTTTCCTCCCATTACCTTATCTGCATATAATTCTGTTAGAAGTTTACCGAAGTTTTATTTTGTCCTTTGTCTTTTATTATTACTCCTGAATTCAGATCACTGAGGGACAAATAAAAGTCAATCAGGTAGAATACTTGGCAAAATTTGCCCTTTTCTTCTTCCTTTTTCTGTTTTCTTTTTTTTTTTTAAATGAGCTACACATAATTGTTTGCAAATTTTCTGGTTGTTTGGATAGTTGAAAATTGCAGAAATGGTAATAATAATATCAATGGAATCTCACTGGATTTAATATTTTGCTAAATGGACCACGTTATGAAATCAGCTTTTATATTGCAGTTCAGCATCTGGACGAATTTCTCTTTCTGTTTTCAGAATATGATGGGATTACATATTTTTGGGTGGTCTGGATGAGGGCATTAAACTGATTCTTTGGCTTATTATGGTTTGAGCTTCTCATGGTGTGGTCTACTTCGTCTACAAGACTAATTATTATTCTAGATTCTCACTTTGTCATTCAGTTATTCAAGTCAACAAATGCTTTTCATAATTGCAGCTAGTTTGACCTAAATCAGTTTGTGATGTTACTCAGAAACACAACTAACAGCATATGCATATTCAAAGTGGATAGAGCACGTTGTTTGGGGAAATAACTTGTAATGCTTTTGTAGGAATTGAGGCTCATGTGATTTGCAAAAAAGAGCAAATGACATTTGCTTCATTTCTAATTAAATTTACATTTAATGAGATCAGCAAAACATTTATTACATGGATCATTAGCTCACTAATCGATAGCCAATATGATTTGCATTTTGCTTCTCTCTGTATTTTACAAGTAAAAGAAATGGTGGGAAAAAAATAAGGAACACATTTTAGTCCTCTGCTGTTGACTTATAGTTTTATGTACATTTCAGATAACAATTTTCACCATTTTTTCTGTTGTAAGTACTGGTTTTACTTTTTAATTTAATAAGTATGGTTTATATATGCATACATGTGATGTTTGCATCCGGACATATACTGGTTTTGTATGTGATGAAATAGAAAGTTTGTGGATTTTTTCAGAATCAAATATTCTAAAATTGCAGGACGACGCATGAATTGTTTTAAATTCGTAGTAGTACAATCGACCATGTTGTCTTTGTTGGAGGAGAATGTCTGTAATCGTTCCTCAGTATTTTCTGTCCTAAAATATTTGATCCTTTTGGAGTTCTCCAAGCCTTCTTGAGCTTCTGACTTATTTTGTTCAATCCTCACTTTATGAGAACTGTTATTGTCCTTTGTCTTTGGTATTTGTAATTTCAATATGTATTTAGAAATACGGATGACTTGTTACTCATCTTAGTGTTTAATTTCACCTTCTGCATTTATGGTAGTTGCTTAGATCAGGTAAATAAGTAAGGCCATTTTGTTATTAATTGTAGGGAAAATGATCTTTCGAGCTTGAGAATCCAATTTTCGGTTAAAAGAATCTCTTCAAATGTGAAAAATTATTTTAGGAAGCAATGCTGGGGTCTTTTTATGCTTTGCTAGGTTGGAAAATTGTATGGGCTCAGAACTGGTTTCATTTGACACGGTAGAGAACTTGTTACGCGTTTTATGTAACGTAAATATACTGCAAATATACGGTGGCAAGTTTTGTAATATAAAGATCAAGTACGGATGTTAAATCCACAGGGATTGAAATTCAATTTATTACTAAGTACTATAAATATGTAGCCTCTATTTTATCTAGACAATCAATTTATAAGATCAATGGTTTTAAACTAATCTAATGATGAATATGGTAACGAATTCAACGACATCAATGCAAGTTTGAAAGATTTTTCAATAGGAGAAAGTCTAGAGTTTTGATTTCACCTAACTATCAAATATATTTCTCAATTATATAATTGTTTCTAATTAATTTTTCTAAATTTATAAGCAAGAACCCTATTGTAATTCTACTCCCTCTCTCGAGTGCCGAGTAAAACTATTCCTATATTTCAATTCTAATATCTAGATTCCGAATTAAAATCTTGAAATTGTCAAGTTCATGATTCTTAAGTAAAACATGCTTAAAAGATTTTGTACTTTATCTTGAAACCTATAAAATTTAGGTTGTGTTATTCTATGATCACGGTTAAATTTTTCTCTTTCGAGTGCCGAAATTTAAAGCATCTAATCATTCAATTAGTGGCCAGTTAATTGAAAGCATTAAGAATAAATAACACAAATAAACATGATTGGAAAATTTCAAGGAAATAACTATAAATAAAATCAAGTCATATTCTCAAGTTTTGGTTATATCAAACTTTTTGCTTCCTGGGCAGTTGAAAATTGATTTGTGAAAATATTTTGATCATGTTTAACTCTTTGTTGACTTCTAATTGTATTCGATTGACTCCGACAATTTTCAATTATCGTTTTGTTGTCCGAATCAACTATTAAAAAGTTGCAATTGAGTCCTCAAAATTTAGATTTTACTTTTTTTTCGTCGTCGTTCACTTCGTTTTTTTCAATGTAGATTCCAATCATCAAATTTCACCAAATCAACATGAACTTCCCCTTGATTCATGTCAACATCACTTTTTTCTCCAAGTTTTGCACCGTTTACACCAATCCACCTAACCTATAAAATAATAGGAAAACACAAATCAAAACGTTCTAAAACTCTAAAAATCAAACTAAATAACAAGATTAAATAGCATTAATATGATGAGTGAAACACACTCGCCAGAAATATTAGCTTGACCAAGCCTTGCACCAACTTGGCTTCTTTTTTGAATCTTTTTTCATGTGCTATTGGTTGACTTTGTTCCTTTATGGTACTTCATCATGACATTGATTTTTAAACTAGAAAAACGATGTTGAAGTGTTTGATGTGCACAATTTCACTGTCTTCATTAGTAGTTTTATAATTTTTCGAGAAAAATGTATATCCTATTATATGACATGCTATGAACATCTGGCCCGTTTCTTTAAGAATTGAAGTTATCTTGATCTTTTGCTTGCCCGTCGCCTTTCCCAGGTATGCAACTGCAAGTGCACGCTCCGATGGCCTTCTTCTTTTATGCGGAGGAAGGGATGCAAGTAGTGTGGTTAGTGTGATTTCTGAAACTTTCACATTATGGATGATTATGATATACCTGGATTCACTTATTCTTTGCTTTGGATGCCCAATTCTTTACATTTTCCTCTTCATTTAATGTTTCTATTTGTTCATTTTTCATGGGGTTACTTCAATCTACCTTCCTAAGTGGTGCCTTGGTACTAAATTTGGTCTATTTAAATGAAGGAGCACTGGTTTCTTTTTCTTTTTATGCTTGTTATTTTATATATGTAGATGAACACTCTTTCTGTTGATTATGTTATTATTTCTATTGTCAGAGATGGAGAGTCTACTGCCCAGATTACAGTTTCTGTCGATTCTTCTCTCTTAAATATTTGTCTTTTCTGGCATTACGATTAGGTGGTTCGAGTGTAGGTGTCACTGGTTGATGCTGAAACTTGACTGGCTTAAATGTCAACCTTGTGGTGCTAAAACTTTATTCTGAAATTCACTTCATCTTTTGCATGGCCCTTATTTTTGAAAGTTTTAAGAATCTTCTATATGCTTGCTTGGAAGGGTAATAATGCACAATACTTGTTCCAGGATCCAACTCATCAGTTGCTTTAGTGTATATCTTTGCTTTCTTGTCTGTCAATATTTAGTGATGCAATTTTATGTTAAAAGTAGTACATGACAATTACAATAATTGTACAATTATAGCAAAAGCAATATATAGCATTGATTTTGTTGCAAAGGCAATAGTAAAGTGTTAATTTGGAAGTTTAGACTCTCTTATCCTACTTATAAAAGTACAAGCACTTGCAAAATGCAAACACAGACACTGGTGCATAATTACCTGGAAAGGTTGTTCCTGTGATACCACTGGTGTTTGAAATTTTTTTCAGTAAGTTGGCTAATGATGAAGATGATAATATACAGCAGAAAGATCAGTCAACACTTTTTCTCTGGTCCTCTGTTGACCCAGTCTGTTCATATGTTTTTATGCAGCCGCTGGCAAGTGCACATGGGCTTGCCAAACATAGAGACGGTCGATGGGAATGGGCCATTGCTCCCGGTGTCTCACCATCTCCCAGATATCAGCATGCAGCAGTGAGTTCTTTTATTAATCACTGATCGTGATAAACTTCATCTGTAATTAGGACTACTTAAAAATCAAAGAATTCTTCTCTCATGCTAAAACTTATAATTTAATACTCGCATTTTTAGGTTTTTGTTAACGCGCGTCTTCATGTATCTGGAGGGGCACTTGGGGGTGGACGCATGGTAGAAGACTCATCAAGCGTGGCTGGTACTTTTCTTTATTTATGTTTATTTATAAAGAATTTCTCTTTTTTCCCTTGCATCTACCAAAAATTTGAGTTGTCCTAGAAGAAGATTGCATTGCATCAATTTTTCAATAATATCTGCACGTACCTTTTACTATGCAGTTTTGGATACCGCAGCAGGAGTTTGGTGTGATACAAAGTCTGTTGTTACAAGTCCGAGGACTGGCAAATACAGTGCTGATGCTGCCGGTGGGGATGCAGCAGTTGAACTGACAAGACGCTGTAGGCATGCTGCTGCAGCTGTTGGTGACTTGATCTTCATTTATGGCGGTCTTCGTGGTGGTAAGACATGATACTGCAGCATTGACAAGATATGTTATGTTTGTTTTATTTAGTTTTGGATATAAGGTGGTAACTGTTACTAGTGTTTCTTTAACACTGTATCTCCAATGACTCAAGGAATCATGTAACAATCAAGAAATAGTTAGCTTTGTTTAGAAAAAAAAATTGGAGACTAGGCGTGTGGGAGACTAGGAATGATGTCATTATGTTTCTGATTTTGTTTTTTTGTTTTTGTTTTCAGGATATTATAATAAACGCTAAAATGACTAGCTTATTATGCTTGATCTGGTCGTTTATCATTGTTATATTTTTTATTCTTTGAACTCAATGTAATTGTAAGCCGTTTTACACAATTCCTTATTTTCCCAGTAATTAAACCTTTGTGGGAATATATTATAAAACTAGGATAAGTTGGATTTTACGGGATTTCTAAGGTGAGGAGAATTAGTTCGACCTGAATGTTTGAAATAGAAAATGAATGCTTTTTCCTCCTTGAAAATTATAATGCAATTGGAAATCGTAATGTGTTAACTCACTTCGAGTTTGGGGGACTAGTTAGGAAGTAATACAATTTTTACTGAGGAGTTGAGATTATGTCTCGCATTGAATGTGTTACTAAAATTCATTTAGTTTGTCGTGAAATTTTTGAAATACATAGTGAACACACACATCTTGGCATTGACATACATGACACGCACTTGGAGGAAGTGATATGTTAGTTCTCTATTCTTTCAACATGTACTTTTCACTAAGCCTGTTAAGAACCATGGTACGTGTTCCAGAGGGGATGGGCAAGTGAATTGATTTGAATTCTGGTACAACTGGGAATAAATAAGTGAATCAACAAAATTTCTCTAGTTTTCAGATACTGAGACTTTCCTTCATATGTTTATATGTCAATTGTCTCCCTGCCTTAGTTTGGAACCTGTTTCTGTTTCCAACATGGAAATACTAGTGATGGTGAATGCAACGTTTTTGTAAAGATTTTCTGTTGCATACTTACTTTAGGTATCTAGATCATATATTAGAGTCCTTTTTTATATTGGTTTAGCTTCGATTATGCACCTGATTGAGTTTTTCAGGAAGTTGGATTAAATAAAGTTTACATTGTAATAGTTTATCACTGCTTGGTGCAATGTCTATATATTTTAGCATTGAAAGGAATACGCTCAAATTGTATCATCTATTATTATGTGTTGCCGCAGGGTTGTTGCTTGATGACCTACTTGTCGCAGAAGATCTTGCTGCTGCTGAGACAACTAATGCAGCTTCTCATGCGGCTGCAGCTGCTGCATCAAATTTACAGCAAGGGAGGTTACTGGGTAAATATGGATTTGCTGATGATAGAACAAGGTCACTGGTGCCTGATACTATTGTTGATGGTGCTGTTGTGGTAGGGTATCCTGTTGCTCCGCCTGTAAATGGTGATGTGCATACAGACATAAGCACAGAAAATGCAATGCTCCAAGGTTCTCGGTAAGCTCGCGACTAAATATTTATATAGATTCATATTCTGTGGTTTACAAATTGCTCAATAGTTTTTGCTTATCAGTGGCTTAAAGTTCATATATTAAATTCGTATGCTTTCCAGAAGACTGAGCAAAGGTGTTGATTACTTAGTTGAGGCTGCAGCAGCAGAAGCCGAGGCAATTACTGCTACGTTAGCAGCTGCTAAAGCTAGGCAAGTTAATGGGGAAATTGAGCTTCCAGATAGAGATCGTGGGGCTGAGGCAACCCCTAGCGGGAAACAGACATCTACCTTGATTAAGCCTGATTCTTCAGTATCAAGCAGTCCTGCTACAGCTGGAGTTCGGCTTCATCACCGTGCTGTTAGTATCAGAATAATAAATGATATTAAACTCCTGTTTAGTTTGGCTAAAAATTTTTTAGTAGATTTTGATAAAAGTTGATGAAATATGTGGTTGAAAAGTTTATATAAGTTGTGGGTCCTATAAAATGTGGTTGAAAATGAGCTCGAGGAAAAATGAATTTTGAAAAATTGGGGCCAAAAATGGCTAAGTGAATTTCATTTTCAGTTATAGCCGAGTTGTAAATTTGTTTCGTTATATGTCATCAATACATTGGCAGGTTGTTGTGGCTGCAGAGACTGGTGGGGCTTTAGGTGGCATGGTCAGACAGCTTTCTATCGATCAGTTTGAAAATGAAGGCAGACGAGTCAGTTATGGTACCCCAGAAAGTGCAACTGCAGCTAGGAAACTTTTAGATCGGCAAATGTCTATTAACAGTGTACCCAAGAAGGTACTCCTTTTCTTTATCCTCAACACTGTAAACTTCATTAAATACAATGTTTATACAGATTTATTCCTTTGTTATTACATTGAAGAACGTCAGTAATGAGTCCCAAAATAATTGGTAATGTCATGCTATTTGCTTTAGTCAAATTCATTAGAATTGCGTACTTCTGCTTTCTACTTGTATTATGTTCTCCACTGGAGGTTTACCAATCTGAATTTCGCCATACCAAAATCAAGAGCTTTACGCATACATAAAAGAAAAAAATCACATTTTTCTGAATGCATGGATGTTAACCAAATGTTTTTATTTCCATGTCATAAAATTTGATTTTTCTATATATATATATATATGATGAGTCCATTTCATTATTAATTTGCTTATCGTAAATTAGTTATTTTGAAGTTGTTGGGTCAAGGCCTATCTTCTGCATTCCCAGGTGATTGCTTATCTTCTAAAACCTCGTGGTTGGAAGCCTCCAGTTCGTAGACAGTTTTTCTTGGATTGCAATGAGATAGCAGATCTTTGTGACAGTGCTGAGAGAATATTTTCCAGTGAACCCAGTGTACTACAGCTCAGAGCTCCTATTAAGATATTCGGGGATTTGCATGGGCAATTTGGGGATCTTATGCGTCTTTTTGATGAGTATGGATCTCCTTCAACTGCTGGGGATGTAGCGTAAGTTTTCAACCTATTACATCCTTCTACCATATGCTTATGCTGTGAGACTGTTTAATTTGTCATGCTAGCTTCCATGATGCCTAATTTGTTGTTTTTTTTTTCATCGATGCTCCAGTATTTTCGATAAATGCTTCATTGACCATGCAATTAGCAGAAGCCATCATAGAATTTAAATGATTCCATAGTTGATTGCATGTTCTATCGGATAGGCTAATCATTCCCTGTTGGGGAGTTTGGCCTTCTATCCTGACTCTGTTGTCCAACCATTTTTTCCCTCTCAAGATGCAATTCTAAATTATGTCACTTACACTTTTTCGTTGAAGTTTGCGACATTAAATATAATTTTAGTCTCTTTTAATATTGTCATGTTCTAGAATATTTACTGAAACAGAAGACTATATTCCCCCTATCATATGCATCTTTGCCCCTTTGCCCCTACTTTTACGTGATTTTCACAAGTTGCTTAGATTGACTTTAACTGTTTTATATGACCTACATTGATTGTAAAGTCTATTCACCTTCAATGTGATGCTAATTTTGTAAATAACTATCAGGTATATTGATTATCTTTTCTTGGGGGATTATGTTGATCGTGGTCAGCACAGCTTGGAAACCATAACCCTTCTCCTAGCTATGAAGGTACTTCTCCTGTGTCAATACAGCCTTATCATTTCTTTTCCCTCTCTCCATTATGAAGTGATCTAATGCATCTTCATCCAAATAAATGAACGTGTAGGTTGAGCATCCTCATCAGATACATTTAATTCGTGGTAATCATGAAGCTGCAGACATCAATGCTCTTTTTGGTTTTCGAATTGAGTGCATTGAACGCATGGTAAACTATCACGGGTTTTATTACTTGTGTTTTTATATTATAAAAAAAATGTAGGTACCTTATAATGGTGCCTTAAATAGGGTGAGAGAGATGGAATCTGGGCATGGCATCGGATAAACAGATTATTCAACTGGCTCCCTTTGGCTGCATTGATTGAGAAAAAAATTATCTGTATGCATGGTGGTATTGGAAGATCAATCAACCATGTAGAACAAATTGAGAATATTCAGCGTCCAATTACTATGGAAGCAGGATCAATTGTTCTCATGGACTTGTTGTGGTTAGTGCATGTCTGTTCTCTCTTTATTTTTTTTCTTCTTCTAATTTTCCCAATTTCTATTCTTACACTCGAATATTTCCTTGTAGGTCTGACCCCACAGAAAACGACAGTGTAGAAGGCTTACGTCCAAATGCAAGGGGTCCTGGTCTGGTTACCTTTGGGGTGGGCATTTCTCTCATAATCTGTTTTCTACTTCTTAATTTTTTTCTTTACTTTAGGATGATGACTGTTTTATTGTGCATCTCATTGTTTTGAATTAAATCGATCTTTTTTATCCTGATTTCTCTGTGTGCATGCGTGTTTTTGAGGGATGTAGGGATTAATGTAACCGACGTTCATTTTAATTACGTAGGAAGTTGCAGTTAATTAGTCTGAAAATAGGGTCTGCTCTTGTTGCTGAAGAATTGAGCTTATTTTGGTCTAGAACAATTTTACATCTTAGCTTTGATATTCTTCTTTTCTTTTTGAGTTAAAAAATTGGTGACCACTTGCCCTAGTCGAGGAGTTGCTAAAACTTTGCAACTTGAACAACAATCAGAAAGCAATTGAATGTGATGTTGCAAATTCACATAATGTGTGCCTCGTGAATTTCTAAGGCCTGTCATCTTCTCTGATTTCATTTTTTCTTTATTCTTTGTTCCGGTTGACTGAAGAAGCGTTTTGAGTAATTATGGTCAAAAGATATTATTCTGAGAGTCGGTGAGAATGAAGTGGAGAGGTCCTATATTATTTAGAAGGTTCACGAAGGATTGGTGGAGTCTGCCAGGGCTAAGCTGCCTGTTGGGATGTTTTAGTTTGCTCTTATTCCAGGGGTTATAATATGAAGAATAAGTTGATTTATTTTAACACTTACTCCACATCTTGTACGTTTATCCAAAATTAATGTTATGTTTATAATTATTCTTGGATTATTTTGTGCAACAAATGGAGAATTGTTTGACTTCTTGTTAGTTTCTCTGTCAGTTGAGCAGCATGGCTCATCCTAGTTTCTATCTGTGCAGCCTGACCGTGTAATGGAGTTCTGTAATAACAATGATCTTCAACTGATAGTACGGGCACATGAATGTGTAATGGATGGATTCGAAAGATTTGCTCAGGGACATTTGATTACTCTATTTTCTGCCACAAACTACTGTGGTATGACCTAATTTTAATAAACATCGGTTGACTTATAGTTCTATTCAAAATTTGCTTTCAGTTTGAATGTTCTCTGTGATTTTCTTATTTTTAATCCTGCAGGTACTGCAAATAATGCTGGTGCTATCTTGGTTTTGGGTCGAGATTTAGTGGTTGTGCCAAAACTAATTCATCCATTGCCGCCTGCAATTTCATCTCCTGAAACGTCTCCTGAACGCCATATAGAAGACACTTGGATGCAGGTGCTAACATATCTCAAACTTACGTTATTGGATATTCTCCTCATATCCGACAAATGTCTTCTCATATTTTGTTGATATTGATCTTGCTGCTGCTTTTTTTTTCTCTCCTTTTCGGTTGCAAAATTAGGAACTCAATGCTAACAGACCACCGACGCCGACAAGAGGCCGTCCTCAAGTTGCTAATGACCGAGGTTCTCTTGCTTTGATTTAGATTATGCTTCCAGATATGCAGTATGTTTAGCTAAGCTTAAAAATAAGTAAAGATAACCTTTAGTTTTCAGCTGTTCTTGGATAAATTACCTTTTTCTGACTTCTAAATAAAAATTTACTGATTTTTAAAGTAACTCCTACCTTATTATCTAAATCAATAACTTATTTTCATTTTTGATCAATTAAAAAAAAAACTATTTATTTTAAATTTTTATACGTAAGTTAATAAGTGAATCTCTTAAGCTTAGCCAAACATGCTCACGAGTTTTATACTTCTCTGAGGGTCTGGCTAACACCTATGCAGTGATTTGTGCATAGCACAACTCTACATGGAGGATTTTCCGATTTGTAATCCTTATGGAATCGTGCTATAGTTGACATTCTTGATCAGCCTTTAAAAGAATACACAAGTTCATCCAAGCACCATTTTGCTGGCGGTGAGTTGCCTACTTCATTTGTTGTGCTGAATGCAGTTCGTCGGGAATAGTGGAAGTTGAACAGTTGTGCATGAGCCTCAGACAGAAGTTGCAGTGTTTCGTCATTTATTTGCCATGTGGGAGGGTGGGTATTGCTTGTTATATTTTCTCTTTTTGTGTCTTGGGTGGGTGTATTATTTTTATTTATATTCCAAGAGGACTTGAAATCCGGTCCATATAGTGATTGGCGGGATACTATGATGTTGAACTCTTCTTCGTCTGTGTGTATAATAGAGGGTGTTACAATGTGCAATTTGTGTGTACTCTCTATTTGATACAACCTTTGTGTGGAAAGATGAGAAGTCGTTCTCTATTAGGATTATTAGCTGGTGCATTAGATGCTGGTGTCCTTTATGATGGTGCTTTATTGTGTACAACAAATTTCGTGTACAGATAGATACATGGGAATTGTTACAAATTTGAAATTTAGATACTAGAGTGGATTTGATCATAGTATTGTTGGCTTTTCTTCTGCATGATTATCTGATTAATGATCCGATTGTTGAGACATTAATTGGTCTTGATTTTTCTACTTCACAAAGTATTTGATTTGGTGATAAGAGAAATTTCTCTACTGTGATTGTTTATATAGCCCTGGATTTGGTCGATGCTTCAAATTTGCACCGACAATTATACCTATGTTTGGAGCTGGGCCAAGCATGGGTTTGATGCACCCAGGGTCGGTTTACGTATGCACAATTCTGGATTGAGATTCATAAAATACTGCTTTTTGCACAAAGTGGAGATCATCTCTTATATGATATGGTAATTGATGTGGGGGGTGAAATAGTAAGATCAATTATGGACTTGTTCGGTAGTGATTAAAATTCAATTAAAATTGAAAATATGGTCATTATTGGGTCCTACTCGTTTAATAAAAGTCAACAATAACGGCTAATTTTTCAATTTTAATCCGGTTTTAATTTCTACTGAACACGCCTTATATATGTGGATATGAAATCTACTGTATTGATTTTAGAGTAATACTAGTATTACACCACCGTTCAGATGAAACTGAATAATATTAAATGAGATATATAATTTGATAAATCATGTAATTGTATTTTTAATTTAGTCCATAGCATAATGTTACCTATAATGATATTATAGAACGGTGGTTTTATATAATATTATTTTATTATTTGTGAGGAGATCATTCCTAGTTTCTACATATAGCACTATTCCTATTCAATCGGAATAGGACCCAATACGACCCATGGAGCTGGCCAAGTACGATTTATTTTAACATTGGCCATGATGGTCCAACCCAATTTTTTGCCTCTGCAACAGTGGTTCTTCTCCCGTGTTAGCAACTCCTACCTACAACACGAGTGACAATGTGAATGTTTGAGTCAAAAGGTCTCATTTTGGCCAAAAATCTTTAGCCGGTAACAAGAATGGACGAGCCACGTGAAAGATCAACCTTGACTAGAAGTGGTATTGTTGACCTTGGTAAAAACTGATTAGGCAAACAGTTGAAGACTTCGAAGCTCAACTAACAAAGACAAGGTAGACATTGAGAGGTGAGTCGATGTGGAGCAAACACCAAGGCTGACTCCGGTATATATAAGCGTACTCGGTGAGTATGACACTTAGAAAAATGTCTAGATGTTCAAAATGTTTATTAAGTGACATTAGATTATTCAATACGCTAGCTCAACATAATATTTACTCAAGCCAACAACGATGTAATGGATTCTTATTGTCAATAATAGATCTATCAACTCATCGTGTTCAGTGTTTAAACTGATTAACTCAATTCTTGTTTTGCATTTAATTATCAAATAATCAAACAAGGCTTACATGAATTACACGGTAAATGTAAAGAAATAGGCCATTATCTCGATAATAATGCACAAACTAGTATATGTAATATCATGAATTATTAAGAACTTTCAATTTTCTAGTGAATGCAACTTTTTTACAATTTCTTTGACACGTACACATGGTAGCATTCAAGTAATGCCCTTAGATTCCAAAGCATAAGAGTTCACGTCTTACTTTTTTCAGAATTGCTTTAAATAGAGGGGATAATAAAATGTCGTTTTATACAAATATAAGTACCTAACGCATCAACACTTGTACATCGAATTTGTATATATAATTCAGTTTCCCAATCTCTTGTCCCACCTTAAGACAAACCCCAACTCCTTCCTCTGCAGATAATTTAAGTTACAGGTAATTACTAATAGGATTGAAAATGAGAAGGGGGCATTACAGGGGTGATTCAGGCGGCCGTGGCCGTGGCGGTGGTCGCGGTGCATACGGAGCCCAATTGAATCAGCAGCAGCAAAACAGGTCTGGGTATTATCAAGGACGCCACCAAGAGCAGCAGGAGAAAGACCCTAATCATTATCACAATCAATTCAGATGGGAAAGAGACGGTGGTCACAATAAATTGCCTATGAATTCCATGTCACCCAACGCATCATTCGACGAAGGCAAGTTTTCTATTTTACTTCGTTTAGTTTTTTCTTTTGGATTGTGTAGTTTATCAAGGGTTTTGTTAAGAAAATTGTTATCTTTGGAATTACGGCATGTAATCACCCGTTTTGCTTTGTTGGATCAACTAATTTGGGGTGGGAAACGGAGTATAATTTGCTTTGAGTAGTGTTATGTCTGCTGCCTGNTTGCCTATGAATTCCATGTCACCCAACGCATCATTCGACGAAGGCAAGTTTTCTATTTTACTTCGTTTAGTTTTTTCTTTTGGATTGTGTAGTTTATCAAGGGTTTTGTTAAGAAAATTGTTATCTTTGGAATTACGGCATGTAATCACCCGTTTTGCTTTGTTGGATCAACTAATTTGGGGTGGGAAACGGAGTATAATTTGCTTTGAGTAGTGTTATGTCTGCTGCCTGCCTTTTCTATTTCTATTTTGTTAATTTTCTCTGTGCTTGCTTGTTGACAGAAAAGGAAAAAGATATCTAGGTTTGTTGAGATATATATGATATCCAAGACGTCTTGTTTATAAATGCCAAAGACTAAACCTTTTAACGTTTCTTCGTAGATTGAAATTAAAAAAAAAAAAA